>CACVBM020001271.1:0-81156 GCA_902728155.2 Microthlaspi erraticum
TATTCTGCTTCAAGGTGATTGCAGGATTACACTAGATGAAAGGATTACTTACAGTATATACAAACACAGCTGCTGGAAGACTACTATCTCGGTAATTGTTTGGTATAAAGGGGGATATTTGCCGGCATGAAATCTTTAACTCTGGGTCAGGCTCACCTGCAAGCAGAAGCATCATTACAACTGATATACCAAGAGAAATATACTTGTGTGTAAAGAAGAAGTTACGAAGGTCGATACCATCATATATAGTCCAGGCCCGAGGAAATAGAGCATGATAAGTGGAATGCTGGCCATTCAGATTCCAACCCCATGAAGAAATACCCTTATCACGCGATTTTCTGAGACCATGAAACCAGTCTAAGGTGCACGAAATAAAAAATAAACTGCATCGTTGAAATAGAGAATAAATATAAAACAGATCCATACCCTAAACTTCCATGCTGGCCTGGAGCCAAAACTGATGCATACTTTTTGTGCGCACCATCTCGAGTAATAAAAATCTGCAAAGAATGGAGTGGGCCAACGAAATGTGATAAGAAACACAAGTGACAAAATATTTTAAGCTTTTTATTAACTTAGCACTACTCACAAGAAAACATTTACTGTGGAAATAAACTACAATTAGAAAAGCGTACTAGTTAAATGACAGTCGGAACATAAGTAACTTTGAAGAAATACTAAAAATCCAAGACTAACATAGACATTGAAAGAATATCAATTGTAGCGAAGTGTTACAAACATGAAGTAAAAACTGCAAGAGTGAAACTTGCAATTGAAGTAGGAACAACTATAAGGGAGGAATTCAGGTAACTAGTCAGGGATACGCAAAGCATGGACTCCACTAAGCTCAACTGAAAATAACTTACAGAGAACTGATTAGACATCATAGGTGATGTATCACATGTTCCCGGAATAATTTGCCACTGCTTAAACTCACCCCTGAATCCCCTAGATATGCTTCCACTTCTGCAATCACCAGCAGCATTGGTCAAACACAAGCTACAGAAATAATGGCCAGTAAAACAAACAAAAGAATCAGAGGCTATCTGCTATGTACCCCATTCCTCCAAGTGGAACACCTTGGGATGCAGATGGTTTGCAGTTCTCTTTGGTGAAAGGATCAATAGGTGCTTTCTGTAGCAATCAGAAATCATATTTTAATTCTCCACGACAAAGACTGAAACTTGCAAAAAGGTTCTATACAATGAAACTGTATGATTCTTGTATGTCAAGAGATTCTAAATTTCCAAGGACTTACCCTTCCATGGGAGGCCTCTTCTCTGACATAAGACCATAGCCGTATCCCCAAACGAACCTATAATTCCCAAAAGTTACAAAAGAACAAACTTTTAGGAAACTCCAAAAAATCACATTTGGTGTTTGGCATCAAAGATAATACAACCATACGACCACAAAATGAAGAAAATACAACCATGCAACAATATAAGATGTCTTAGTTACCATTTTAACGGCTTCTCTAAACGTTATACTGAATTCTTTCAGGATATTTGCATGACAGTTTAGTCTCCTCCTCCATGCGTGTGGTGGCGGAGCAGCACTATCGAAATCAAGCTACAAAATGACCATATAAGAAAGGAAAAGAAATTTAAAGACGAATCCAATTTCTCCAATCGAAACGATTATTTCTCGTCATCTTAAATTTGACTTACTAATTGCAGGGTGTTTCTGCTGATAAACTCCTCTGGCGGCCATGAATGCTTTCTTCGGTGAAACAAAGTTGCTCCCACCATTTTTCGACTAAATTCTCGATTCTACACTGATAACGACCAATGAAATTGGTCTTAAACTCTCAACACGAACTCAAAAGATGCTTTACCTACGCATATAAACTCGTTACCTTTTTATTTACATCAAAGAACAAAAACGTCTTCTCAGGGAAGCATTTGCATCAAAAAGCAATCCCAATGAAACGAAGCCGTTTCAAGTCTCAACCATCTCGGCTTCAATCGTCGCTATCAAATTCAAAGCCTAAAGTAAGTTGCAGATGAAAAATGCATTGGCGTTAGACGAATCAGAGAGTTTGCATAGAATTTGAACACAGACACAGATCACAAACGTACCGGAGAGTCTCGAAAATTCGATCTATCCGTCGACAAGACAGGATACGATTAAAAGAAGAAAATCCGATTCCTCCGATGAGATTTTCCGGTAAAAAGTAGAATCAGAAAGGAAGGAAGGAGAAATTGGTTTCGAATCTTCGAAAATCGGTTGGTCGTAATTGGGCAGAAAAGTCTATTTATGTGGATGGAGGAGACTGCTGACGTGGCGGTGGCGTGGCAAGCGGAGGATCGACCGTCAGAGACGAGCTTCTCATACGGTGGCAAGTGGTTAAATTTTGGCTTTTGATTTTGCAGTGAAGAGAGACGAGGGAGAGAGAAATGATGCTTTACGTTTACATTCCAGTCCTTTTATTCTTGTGAAAACCGTATTTTGACCCTCAAATCTTTTCGTTTTTTTTTTTAAATTAAAGTTTTCTCCTTTTTAAATCAAAGCACACCACGTTTAAAGACTACTACTTACATTTGTTAATTGGGAATCTTATACAGACTTGCACCTGGATAATTATAGTTTGTAATAGGAAACATTACAACTAAGAGAACTAATTAGGATAGGCTTTTGAAATCAGTTGTTTGTCTTTTTCGTTAACCTATGGTTTACAAACTTATTATACGAAAACCCAAAAACAATATAATAGTGTCACTGTCCAAGACATTTTCTGCTGTCTTAAGACAACTAGTTGTCGAAATATTTTCTTTTTTAACTATTCTCACCGACGTCGACGTATTTTAGGAGTACTTTTAATAAATGAAAAATCGAATCATATAAATATCCAACAAAATTTAAACAATTATGATTGACATGTCAATCATGTTAATATCTAAACTGTGTAGATAATCTCAATAGCTCATGTCTAAGCTTTTTTCACCTTTTAGAAGTTCCAAACAAAAATGAAAGAGTAAGTTCTATGTTTTATCAAAGTTTTAACATGAGGGAGCGTCAATGGTTCCTGAAAAACTGTTGTTGGAAATCAGTGAAAACTGTTTTCGTTTGGATAGTACGGTTATAAATTTATAATTAATTCTCTTGTTTTTTTCATCATATCATCAACTTAATTGTTTAACTGGGACACTAGTTTGTGATTTTTATGTGTTTGCTTTACGAATTAAATAAAGCATGTGCACATCGAAAGCAAACGAGGAGATAAAATGAAAAATATAATAAAGCTTAAGCCGACATTGGCCATGGAGGCGCCGACGTAGAGAAAAGAAAAAGGAAAGTAAAGTCAGAAGAAAAATGACGTTGACACGTAAACTTTCCACTTCGGTTGTCTGCTATTTTTTGGACTTTCCGTTCTCGCTTTATTGGAAAAGTGGGTGATTTGGTCATCTCATATTCTCATTCTCAGTTTGGTTTTTTTTACTTTTATCTTCTGTTTTGTAACAAGACTTATACATTAGATGGAACAGATTCCACAAAGGGGTGGTGGCGCAGTTGGCTAGCGCGTAGGTCTCATAGCTATCTGAGTAATCCTGAGGTCGAGAGTTCGAGCCTCTCTCACCCCATTTTCCCTTTTCTTTATTTTTTGTAGTTTTCCCATTTCTACTTTCAGTTCTTCTAGCAACAGAGAAATTTTCATATGCACTTGGTTGTGCCACGTGGTCCCTCCATTGCCGTTACCTTCAGCTGAAATACCAAACACTCGACTCGGAGGTAGAGAGAGAGAGAGAGAGAGAGCCACTGCTTCTTCATCAAACCACAATCAACTCAATATCCCAAATCTCTATCTCTCTCTTTCGCTCTACATGGAAGCAGCAGTGCCACGGCTCGTCTACTGTGGACCGGAGTCAATTCGCTTCTCCGGCTCCTCCCGCCGCTCCTTCGTCTCCGGGATTCCTCCTCGTAATCGCTCCCGACGGATTCTAGCCGTCGCCACCGATCCCAAACCTACGCAGACTGGTCCACCCAAGTCCACCACCGTAAACGGATCCTCTTCATCGTCCGCGTCAAAATCAGTCAACAACAATGTCTCCACGGTACGATTCCACTTCTCATCAGTCAATTGAAAAATCTCGATTCTGAAAATTTTAGGTCGAATTGTGTAAAATTAGAACTTTTATGGCAAATGTCACAGAGAATTGGCGATGTTTCAAAAGAGATTAAACGGGTGAGAGCTCAAATGGAACAAGACGAACAGTTATCTGTACTAATGAGAGGGCTTCGTGGCCAGAATTTGAAAGATTCAGTCTTCGCCGATAATAATATTCAGCTAAGGCTTGTCGAGGTAAACACTCTCGGCAATTTTAGTATTTGATTTAGCATTTGTAAATGTTACTTTATCTTCTTCGTTTGGACTTTACAGACTGGTGGAAGCAGTGAGTTCTTACCTCTGGTGTATGACCCGGACACCATTTCTGAGTACTGGGGGAAACGTCCTCGTGCCGTTGCTACTCGGATTATCCAATTGCTTTCAGTCGCCGGAGGGTTTCTCTCGCGTATTGCAGGGGATGTGATCAACAAGAAAGTTAAAGAGGTAATTTTTCTGTTGACTGCTTTGATCTATATCGAGCAAACAGTAGTAAACGTAGTTGTGGCTTGCAGATTCTAGCGATCTAAGTGAGTGAATGTACACTAGAAAAGAAAGATTCATGTCCTAGCTTTCAGTTTTGCGTTAAATCTAAACGAGTCAAGTACACAGTTTTTCAGTATTTTATTCGAATTTTGTTTCAAGTTTCTTTTTTTGTTGCTTGCGAGTATGTTAGGTGATAATGAGTCTCATTTTTCTCTCTGTCATCATTTTCAGAATGAGGTTTCTAGAGCAATTGAACTGAGGGAAATTGTAACTTCCTTGGGTCCAGCGTATATTAAACTTGGGCAAGCTTTGAGTATTCGACCAGATATCTTGTCTCCTGCTGCAATGACAGAACTACAGAAGCTTTGTGACAAGGTATAATGCAGAATTTTTGTTGTTGTTCTCTCCATGCGTTATCATATATAATCTTAATTTCTCCATTAGAGTTTTCTGTCTTAGTGCTAAATGTGGGTGTTTTCTGTTTCATTTATTTGTTTATGCGTAGGTGCCTTCATTTCCTGATGATATTGCCATGGCTCTTCTCGAGGAAGAGCTTGGGAAGCCATGGTACGAAGTTTATTCAGAGCTCTCTACGTCTCCAATAGCTGCCGGTAAATTTCGAACCATGTTATTCATATGCCCAACTTATCATTTTCGTAGACTTATTTTTCAGATGATTTATTGTTAAATTTGTTTTTCAGCATCCCTGGGACAAGTTTACAAGGGGAGATTAAAGGAAAACGGGGATCTAGTGGCAGTGAAAGTACAGAGGCCTTTCGTTCTTGAGACTGTGACTGTTGATTTGTTTGTGATACGGAAGTTGGGTCTCTTTCTGCGGAAGTTCCCTCAGGCAAGGTTTCGTCTGACGGCTCAGCTTATGCACTTACTGTTCTCCTTCACTATGCTCCTTAATGACTCTCGACCTTCTTGTTCATTTGGGAAATTCTCGTGCAGGTGTCAGTAGATGTTGTTGGACTGGTTGATGAATGGGCTGCTCGCTTTTTTGAGGAGCTGGATTATGTTAACGAGGGAGAAAATGGTACATATTTTGCAGAAATGATGAAGAAAGATCTCCCACAAGTACGCCCCATAACTTTTCTATTATGCACTTCATTTTTCTCTATTTATATAAGACGTGAGGCGTCCGATCATAAACTTGTGTTTGACAAGTACCTATTTGGTTTGGCATCTTTGAAATGGTTTTTGATCGTGCAGTGATTGCTTGTTTCAGGTTATTGTGCCAAAAACCTACCAAAAGTACACGTCTAGGAAGGTTCTTACAACACAGTGGATCGATGGCGAAAAATTGTCTCAAAGTATGGAGAGTGACGTTGGCGAACTTGTGAATGTTGGTGTTATTTGCTACTTAAAACAGGTAACTCTTCCTGCATAATTTTTTTGCGGAGAAATAGTAAAATTTGTAGCATCTCCCTCTTTGTTCAGCTTCTAGCACACATTTCCTGCTTTAAAAATAAGATAATGTGCATTTATACTCTTGTTAACACTGGTTACTGTTTTATGCTACAGTTGCTTGATACTGGCTTTTTCCATGCTGATCCTCATCCTGGAAATATGATTCGTACCCCAGACGGGAAGCTTGCCATTCTTGATTTTGGTAACAGCTCTAGTTCCAGTGACTATAATTTATTGAAATATATATTCGTTTGGTCACGCAGTTACATACTTACATTCACATGTGCTATGAGAAAAGCCTTATGTTGACATTTTATGTTTGTTTGTGTATTGACAGGTCTTGTTACGAAACTGACTGATGATCAGAAGTACGGAATGATTGAAGCCATCGCACACTTAATCCACCGAGATTACGATGCCATAGTAAAAGATTTTGTCAAGCTTGGTTTCATCCCTGATGGGGTCAATCTAGGACCTATATTACCTGTCCTGGCCAAGGTTTTTGATCAGGCACTTGAAGGTGGCGGAGCTAAAAACATCAACTTTCAGGAGTTGGCAGCAGATTTGGCGCAGATAACTTTTGACTATCCATTCAGAATTCCTCCTTATTTCGCCCTCATTATTAGAGCTATTGGTGTGCTCGAAGGGATAGCTTTAGTAGGCAATCCTGAATTTGCCATTGTGGACGAAGCCTATCCTTATATCGCTCAGGTAATTTGATATGAACTCTGTGAATCCACTTATCCACTGTCTTTTAATGGATCATGCAAAATACTTATCGTTAATGTATTCTTATGGTTTTAGCGGCTCCTGACGGATGAGTCACCTCGCCTGAGGGAGGCTTTGCGGTACACAATATATGGCAAAACTGGAGTTTTCGATGCTGAAAGATTCATAGATGTGATGCAAGCCTTTGAGACTTTCATTACAGCAGCCAAAAGTGGAGGAGGAGAAGATATGAATGGAGGCATGGCTGAGCTGGCTCTTATGCAAAGCCAGCCAAGCAGTCTTGCTTCTATGTTTCCGACCAGCGCGTCGTCCCAACCGGACCAGCCAGCTCAAACGAGAGTCGCTTTGTCATTCCTGCTTTCCGAGAAAGGAAACTTCTTCCGTGAGTTTCTACTGGATGAGGTACTACTAATCATAGTTACTTTAATCTCTTAACCTTCCTTATTCATGGCGTCCTGAGTTCTGAAAGTGAGTGCTTAAAAAAACAGATAGTAAAAGGCATCGATGCAATCACGAGAGAACAGCTGGTGCAAGCTATGGCGATCTTCGGATTCAGAAACGCTACACCAATCTTCGGTATGGTACCACCAACATTTGGACCCTTCAAGCCTGCAGCACTACTTCCATCAGTGACTGAGGAAGACAAAGTCATATTGAACAACGTTCAGAAAGTAATCGAGTTCCTCACCGCGAGAAGCTCCATGTCGAACGATCCTGATCAGGTCAGTATCAGAAATCTCTCAGGATCTTCTCTCGTAATCTCTAGTGGAGTACCGAGTAATGAACTAATGTGTGGTTAATATCGTGAAACAGATCGTAGATGTATCTCAAGTGGTTAGAGAACTGCTTCCTGTGTTGCCTGGAATCTCTGTGACAGTACTTCCTGAGATTCTGAGTCGGCTTGGGTCACGAATCATGGCGAGAATAGTTCGGGACACGTTTTTGTAAATATTGTGCACATAAAGTTGCATTCTAAAGTATAAAAGAAATATACATTATACATATAGGCATATAGCTATCAAGATTGTTTGTTCGCCATTAACACATACTTGCTGTAATAAATAACGCAAATTGGAATGGAACAATGACTTTGTCTTGCCAATGTAGACGTGTTCAACAGCTAAATACATGATCACATTACATAATCATAACAACCTTATTTGAAACTTGTGCTAGTGCAAAAGAAGAGATGACTCAGATTATTTGATACAGATGGCAAATCAATTCCTCAGCTCAGAGAGACAGACGTTCTTCAAGAAAAAAGTGGCAAAGATTGGTCTCCTGAAGCATACGATATGATACGCTTCTTTAGCGGCGAAATGTAGTGAGCACCGTGAAACGCAGCCGCTCTGAACGCATTCAGCGGTCCGAAATTCACTGCGTACATCTTCTGGATTCCGTCTAAAACCGCCATCATCGCTATATTCGCAGGTTTCCTCTCAGCTTCATATCGTTTGAGCAGATTCGTCTACAAAATACAAAAAATCATCAATAAGCAAGTAAACAAGAAGTTAACAAAATGGTTTAGACTTGGAAGAAGAATCTGAGCATATACCTCTCCTATATCAGTACCAAGAGCAATGCCTTCAGCTATAGCTTTAGAGAGAGCAGACGCATCTGCAAATCCTAGATTCACTCCTTGACCAGCCAACGGGTGAACAGTATGAGCTGAGTCACCAACGAGAGCCACACGCTTCGACACATAATCTTTCGCATGCTTTAAAGACAAAGGAAACATCATTCTCTCTGAAGAAAGCTTCACAACTTTTGGTGGAGTTTCAAACCTCTCCTTGCCAGATATGGTCACATCTCCTGTAAGCCAAGAGAGACCCCCCGGTGAGCTCGTTGTCGTCTCTGGATGTGGACCGTATCCGTAATCCAGAGCGTCGTTTACAGCTTTGATGAAGTCATCCTCGCTCATGGTTTTGCGGTCTGACGCCTCTGTTGGATCCATAGTCCAGACTATGTTGCTAAACTTGTCTCCAATGGGAAGAAGCGCGATGGGGCCATTAGGTAAGAACCGTTGCCACGCTGTGAAGTTTTCGACACTGTGCTCCACTGTACAGATGATAGCGTTCTGTGAGTAGTTCCATCCGGTTGTTTTGATCCCTGCCAACTCCCTCACTCTCGACTTAGACCCATCGGCGCCTACCTGCGTGTACACAAAATGGTTAGGTGAGATTCAGAAATGGTTTTCACTCAGACATAGAAAATTGAGAAACACCTACCACTAGTTTTGCATAGACGTTGTTTCCATCGCTTAGCTCCAGCTTAGCAAGACGTCCTCGCATAAACAAATCTGTTGTGGATGGTACTTCACCAAGACCAGTCAACGAAGAACTTGGTAGCATATCCATCGAGTTTAACCTCGCTGGATAAATAGTCTTCTGGAGATCTGATTCCTGCAGATACAAATAACATATCCTTCTAAGAGAAACCTGAAAGATTGCATCAAAAACTTGAACGGACCCAAGAAAGCAAATTACCTGAAAACAAGATAGCTGAGAACTCTGGAGAACTTTATTCTCCACAACACACCTGGATCATGCCAAGAATGAGTACAAAGGTATTAACATCATCAAAGGATGCAGATGTATTTAAGCTTACCCCAAAATATCTTGATCGACATCTTTAGCATTGTATCTTGTGTATCCAAGGCCCGTGTAGTCCCAGACCTAAAACCCCCAATAATTAACATAAAACTTTGTTTACTTCCTTCACAGAGTAGATCTGATTATAGTTTTGCTTTTAATGTTAGCTTCAAACAACTTTAAGGTTTTGCTTTAATTTGACTAAGATTTCAGCAGCGATGGTATAAAAGCTTCGGAAGGAATGTAACAAGTTAATGTTCATTACCTGCATTTTATCAAAATACGCATGTCGCTGTTCTTCAATGTATTTCCACGCACCAATATCTGCATGTTTTAGACCATCCATAGAAGTAACTAAAAAAGATATCCATGTACTGATTCAGGACAAAGACTAGCTCAAATCTGGATTCGTAGTGGCAAAATCAGCATCTTAAACTTAAATGAAGCTTATGCTACCATTTAAGAGCTATTCCGGTAGCTAATTCAAGAAAATGGACAACGAGCAGAAACATAGTGTTATATACCTTTGAGGAAAGATATCGTCGCAGGTGTGACTGTACTGACTCTGGGATCAGGTGTGTGACCTTTCTCTATCACATTCTTTCTCCCCAAAAGAGGATTATTGTCAATTATAGCGACATTCAAGTGCTTTGTCAACGGCTTGCTTGCTGGAAGAATAACAACAACAACAAGAGATAATTATTTAGTCACCTGAACATAAATTACCAATTAAGTAGGAGCAACAATTGCTTACCCAATGAAGCAGCTAAAGCGATTCCAACCATTCCACCACCGACAATAGCAATGTCATGTTGTGGACTATCTTCAGTGGAATTCCTTTTCGCATTGCTCTCCTAAACCATTTCGTAAATGTGACGATTGAGTTCTAAAAAATTAGACTTTAACAACATATCGATGTCCCAAACATGAAAAACTTACACTGGAAGAAGAACTAGAGACATTGTGTGTCACTGTCACATGAGTTGAACAAGCTCTCCGCAGAATCTTTGTTCCACGGACATTTATCCTAAGCTTCCTTGCCAGCATCCTGTTATAATAACATGATATAATCAGTGAGACAAACATCACAATAATCTTCTCTATTATCCAAGTAAGCTTGGATCATAAACTTGGATTCATAATAAACAAAATCGAAATTAGAACTTTGCACGACAAAGAGCTTACTTACATCTAAAGTGGAGCAAAGATCAGAACTAAGCCAAAGACAATTACTTTCCTTGATCCCTGAAACATTTAAGGAAATATATGTGAGGATTTGAAAGGAAAGAAGTGACAACGTTTAGTCATTTCGTCGAGCATGTGGTGTGCAGGAAAGACAATGAAACAGAGAGAGACAAAATAATACCAAAAAACGTCAAATTCCAAAAGAAAACGATGAGAAATCAGGGGGAGAAGGAGAAGAGAAACGAAGATCGGAGGAGTTTTAGCTGACAGATTATAAATTAATCGATGAAGAAGATGAACACCCAACTTCTTTAATTTCTCGTTGATGGTCAGTACGACAACGTTTCATTTGAACGGTCTAAATTAAACGGCGTCGTCGATGGTTTTACAAGTCCCCAAAACACACACTTGGCTAAACTTTTGAGCCATGTTAAAAACGAATTAAATCTCATCCCCCCCCCCCATACAGAAGTTTGGTTTATGTCTTTCTCTTTGCAAGATTCCAGTGAATTGCTTCAATACAAAAAGCATAATCCTTTCTTCGTTGCCTTCTAGTGACCAATCTCATGAAGAAGACACATATTTTAACGAACTATCTTTCAGAAAAAGCTGCACATGATATGCTTATTTTCATGTCATCAAAACACAAGAGAGAAAGAAAAGAAAACAGATACAAAAGAAGGAGATCGAATGTTTTACATCACACTTTCAAAAGAAAAGAAAAAATGTATAACCCCAATGGAAAGGAAAATTCTGATGAGAGTTATCTTACAAAAGAATGATAAAAAGAAGAACCAAAGTTGAATTCAATCGAATCCCATCAGAACATTTATGTCTTTTCTCTTTGCAGATAGCAAGTTGAATTGCTTCAATCCAACAAAAAAAAAAGCAAAACTGTGTAGGTTAGTTTTTGAAGTGTGTATTAGCTAACTTTACTCTGCCTTTTGACCCTTTTTGGGTTTCTGTTTCTCATTTTTCCTCTTCTTAGACTCAAGACTAACCCAAGTATAACCTGCAGGTATCGCAAACGGGTCTTGTAAAGTATGACACTTACTGCTCAAACCATCTTTGCTTGCTCTGGACGAACGAAACCACGAGGACGACGACGATGAGTTCTTGACCTCATTCGCAGCAGCTGGACTCTCATCATTGCCAGAACCAGTCGGGCTCGAAGGTGGCGTCTTAAACTCATCTCCACCGTCAATCTCTTCAAACTTTGTGAACGTAACAAGCACTTTTATCGTCGGCACCACTGGTATAGCAACCTACATCCATTCACAAAACCATATCAATCAAAATGATGCTTGAAGAACATTGCATTAACATTAAACAACAACATACCTTAACAGGAAACGTTCCTGCTGGAAGTTTTGTGGTGAGAAGTTCTCTGAGACGACGAATGGCTTTAACTTTGTTTGCAAGTATGTCAAGCAAAGGAAGAAGCTCCTCTGTTTGTAACGGGAAGTTTGGAGATAGCCAGAGAACAGGACGTAGACCTTTCTTGTATTCACTCTCCTGATGATGATGATGACTCGTCGTCTTACTCACTCTTGGCTTCCTTATAACCTCGTTATCTACAGAGTGTCTCCCTGGCTTTATCTGATTCGAATCTCCCAACAGATTACTCACTTTCTCATTCACACAAAGAGAGCTTCTCGCTGGCGCATACTCAATCTTCTCCTGCTTCTCCACCTTACTCGTCTCTCTCCTTCTCCATCCTCCCAACCACCCTTTCTTCTCCGGTTTCTTGCTACTCAAATCCTCAACGAGACCATTCTCGCCATTAACAGTTGGGAACTCTGGCAAGTCAAGCTTAAGAGCAGCCTCAAGCTGCTTCTGCTCTTCATCTGTCAACACATCGCAGAGACCATCATCATCACCATCGTTCTCTTTATCATTCGACGACGCAGAACCAGAACCAGAACCAGGAACTTTCCTAGACTTGATGCTAACAACAACATTGCTCATCTCATAAACCTTAGCCTTCCAAGGACCAACCATCTCACTCTTCTCCTGCCTCCTCCAATTCATCTGCGGATGCAACACAGCCTCCGTCACATCAATCCCAGGTCTAAAGATGTTACTTTTACACATCGAAGCAACTTCTCTCTTCACCTCCTCATCAGACGCCACTCCAGAGCCAGCACCATCCAACGCATTCATCACCTCTTTATCCTTGTGATTCACCATGTAAAGCGAGCCACGAGCAACCTCACCATCCTCAGACCCATCGCCGAGAAACAGTATGCTCTGATCAGATCTCTGGATCTTAAACCCGTCGAAGCCAGCCATCGTCATGTCAGCTCTCAGATTCGACCCGATCTTCCACACTTTGTAAGTATCAGACGGAGCAACTTTGGAGACGAAAGGCACAACGGAGCTCTCGAAGTGGAAACTCATCTCCAAGTAGAAATCCTTCATCTTCCCCATCGTCGCGATCAAGCGAGGCAGTCTCCTGCACCATTTAGCCCAAGCTATAGGCTGATAATGGCGGACGATTATCATCGCGATCGTCTCCTGTCTGCTGCAAACAGCCTCCTGCAACGCGTTCCATCCGTCCTCGTTCTGTAAAGTCCAATCGGCTCCGGCGACCATTAGGATCTCGGCGGATGTTGAATCGGAGAGCTTCACGGCTAGATGGAGCGGCGTGTCGCGTCTGGGGACGTCTCTTCTGTCGATTACGGCGGAGATTGCGTCCGATTTTGCTTCCTCGGATAACGAAGCTGCTTCTGATTGGATCTCGGATGGATCTCGCGGCTTTGGGAGAGATGATAGTATTGATCTGAGAGTTGCGTAGTCTCTGGAAGCTACGGCTTTGTGCACGGAGCTGTGTGCGTACTTGGAAACATCAATGTTCTCCATTTTTGATCGGAGATCGGAATTCCAAGTCCGGCGAATGAGAAATTGGAATCAAACTAAGGACGATTCAGTCTAAGATCGAGAATTTTTCCCCCTGGAGCAATCGATGGTAAAACCCTAATCGGAAATTTGACCGGAGACAAAATTAAAATCAGCGGAAAGTGAAGAGAATTCGAATTTGCAATTTGTGGGGTCCAAAAAAAAGAAATCGAAAGTTTCTAACCTTTTTTTCTGAAATTTCTAACTTTCTGCGCAAGAAAAGGAAATGTCGTCTTACTCTATCATCATCTTCAAGTTTGTGTTATCGCATTGTCGTCGTCCTCTATATTCTTCTTCTCTTGTGTATTGTTTTTACTGATAGAAGAGAAGAAGGAGAAGAGATATGTGAAAGAGAGATTCTTGTGATCTGATTACAGATCAGAGGACACGAGAAAGACGCATGTGGGCGCGTGAAACAAAAAACGAAAAATACAACACAGAGAGGAATTTAAGAAATGAGAGAAAATCAATCCCGAGATTGTGTTTTGAATAAAGAAAAGGAGCGAATGAGTCGAGTAGGATTAGGAAATGAGAATCGGAAAGAGAACTGAAGATGGAAATTAAGATCAAAGGTGAGAGAAATGGAAATATGGAATCAGTCGTAAAAAGATGAAATGTGTGTGCTTAGTGGGAGGGAAGCAAAGCAAAGCCAAAGAAACATTGAGATTTATTCAAATTTATTATTCAAACATTGAGATTTATTCAAAGAAACATTGAGATGTAAATAAGAAAAATATATGATATAATTTTGACAGTAATTATTTGATTATCTTGGGTTATACATTACAATTAATTTCTTAAAACTTATTATTTAATTTATACAAATTTTAAACAAAATGAGTAAATTTAGTAAAAAAATATGTGTCACTTCCACTTAAAAGTTAAAACAACCATTAGGTTATTAACCAAAGTAGCCATTCTTTAATTAATACATTGACATTAATTTTTATTTATTAATATTGTATAGTTTCCTAACTTCAAATTTATAACCAAAACGTAAACCAGTACAATGAACTCTTCTATAACTTAAATACAAAGCCATATCATGACACAATCTAGTTTGAAGAATTTCACAACAAAAACTCAACACAATTAGTAAAAGACAAATTATTGAAAATATTACAATTTCAAAATGACTATGACGACTATGATAGTAATATTGCCAGAGCCCAGATCCTAATGCTTTCTGTTCCGGCTGTGTATACGAGTGTATGAAAATAAACAAACGTCCACTAAGTTGTCTTAAGTTTATCTGCCTTTGTTCAGCCACAAATCTTACTCATTTGGCAGAGAGTACCCAAACTGATATTCACTTACAGGATCATTGTACAAATGACTACCATGAATTAAATGTTCCCCAAGATCGTTACTGATTATTTGTTATAAATGTGCACATCACAATTTTAGAAAGAACAAACATGCGCAAAACTTGTCATAATTTTGTTTGCCTTTGTGAACCCCAAAAATATTGTTTTTACACGTGTACATCTGCCCAAACGTTACTTATACATTACCCCGACTAAAAGTTTCACAATAATCAACATATAACGTTAGTAGTATACTCAAATGGAGTTAGCTCTGTGAGTTGTGGAGACCGAACATTGAGTTCATCACCGCCAATCTGACTCATTCTCTGGACCAACTTGCATGTGTTCATCGATCAACCTTGATTTTTAGTCCACATAATAGTTTGGCCGGGGGATATCAATTTATCCGATCTATGTGGTTTTCTAAACTCTCCATCTTAATTCATAACCTTTTGCGGCTATCACGTAGAATGCTTTGTAGACTCTATATAGACTATAGAGCACACAATGCAACACTTCCCAATGATTTTATCAGCCCGACAACTTTTTTAACCGATTGATGAAATATTACATATGCATTGTTTGTTCTCACAAGTGAGACAAGTTTTAAAACTTTGATTCTAAATAGTTGATATATATATAGTGTTTGTAATACGAAGGTTTGATAGTAATTCAGAAGAGAAAACGTTTAGTTATTACTTATTTCGTAATCGTAGACACATGTCTAGGCAACATGTGCAACTAGCAGTATCGATACGTTAATATAGATCATTGTGCATGTCGGAGACGACGTATATGAATATAATAGTACAAAGACAAAAGTAGCTAAGGTGAATATAGCATCTTAACTAGGTTCACCTCGTGTTAATTAGTAGCTCTACCGGTTAGACTATCCAACATCATCCCCATTGCTCCATTGATGGTTCATTGAATCTGCTAAACATTGATCTTACCCGTTAGGGAGTAAATTGTTGACTGATTTGTTGAAACTAGGGAAAGTTTGAATATCTTAAACTCTTAAAATAAATACATAATGTACAAGAAAATCCGTTAAAATCCATCCAAGTATAGTTCTCTATCATATTGGGAAAAGGGAGAGAGTAAAATACTAAAATTTCAATACGTGTATGCATATATATTGGATTATACGCATCATAAACTGAGTGTACTGTAAATCGGATTGTAATCTTATAAACCGTTTTAACTTTTTACCATAATACTATTCTCTCTCTAATTAATATATAAAAAAATATTTTCTTGAATTATAAATCTGGTTTCACCCGAATCTAAAAAGACTCATGTTTCTTCACGAGAAAGTTCAAAAATTTGATGTTTAATAAGACAAATCAAATAGTGAAATACATATTTAATAGGTAACGAAAATCTAGATAAATTTAATTATTTATAAATAAATAAATAAATTTGGTCGTTCGGCATTTATAAGTAACATTTATAAGTAACAATAACATTAACATTATCTTTTACATTTTTATTAAACATTTTTTTTCATTATCGCAAGTGGTAAAGTTATTATACACGTACGAGTTTCTTTAACCAGTTATTTTTAATGTATTATTGGATAAGATCATTGGTTAAAGATCATTGTATATATATTCTTCATAACACCATATACAAATAACGAATCAAAATATCTATAAGCATAAAACAAGAACAAAAAAAAAACAAAGTAGGCAAGGATGGAACTAAAAAGCCATTGACACATGAACAGCACTCGTAACATACCATTAATCAACATACACGTTTAAGATACAGCTCAAATTAGTCCAATAATAGCCTAGACGTTGGCATATTAATGATGTTCATGTTTTTTTGTTTTTGAAACAGTTCGACGTTGTGAGATTGTTTCCTTTAGAGGCTACATTACTGACACGTGAAATCGGTGGGGTTAAACTATATTTTATTTTACTTTCATGAAGTCTCGTAAGGCCAAGTGTTGGTCGTTGGTTAAGCGGTAGCATCGACTGGACACGTTCCATGATAGTACCACGTGAAGCGCATATCAAAGTCGCGTGATACAACGTTATAAAGATCCGAAAACGAGAATGTGTCATCAGATGGAAGTTGATGAACTTGTCACCATCTTTGTCTCTACTCTCAACATATATTAAAGCTTGTTTTTGACAAAAATATATTAGAGTTTATGATGCAGTTTTTTTTTGTTTGGCTTCATTAATTATGTGGTCGTGCTATGTGAATTGGAAGTGGATGTTATGTTTCATCTAGTTTGATGACCATCTTTTGTTTTCTTGAATAAGACAAATTGTTCTAGTTTTAGAATATGACACATCTTAAGAGTCGGCAAAAAAAAAAATGGACATATGTATCTTACGATAAAGCGTTTTAGTAGCAGAGTTGGTGTTGGTTTTTTGTTAAAGAGAGTTGGTGTTGGTATTGATCACTACTCAGAAGTTATTGAATATCAAGAGAAGGATTGACAGATTTGATATCGAGCTTGAGCTCAAAGGTAGAAGGTGAAAATGGAACATGAACTTCCGGTTCTGTTATTCACAATTGATCAGCATTACAAGTATATAGAAGCTAGCTAGCCGTTACAATCGGGTTTACACTAAACCGAGTTTATGATTTCTAAAACAATTTTTTTCTACTTAATGTAAATTTTTAAGAAGACCAAAACAGAGTTCATCTTATCATCAACCTATCAAAAAAGATTCCTTTACTATAAATTATTAATTGTTACTATTTAAGTTACATATCAATTTCGTTGAAAAAGAGAAAAAACAACTTTGATCTCGTAAGAAAATATGTAGTACTTTAAAAAAAATGTTTAATAAAAAAGTAAAAAACCAATGTTGATGTCATTAAACATTTTGTTACTTATAAATGTCGAATACGATCAAATTTTATTTATTTATTTATAAATGATCAAACTTATCTAGATTTTTATTATCTATTAAACGTGTATTATGCTATTCGATTTGTCTTATTAAACATCAAATTTTTGAACTTTTTCATGAAGAAACATGAGTCTTCTTAGACTCAGGTGAAACCAGATTTATAATTCAAAAAAAGAAATTTATATATTAATTAGAGAAGAAATAGTATTATTCGACCAAAAAAAAGGAGAAAAAATAGTATTATGATAAAAAGTTAAAACGGTTAAGTATATAAGCTAGCCGTTACAATCCGATTTACAGTAAACCCAGTTTATGATGCGTAAACACATTTTGTCTACTCAATGTAGATTTATAAGAACACCAAAACAGAGGTCACATCTTATCATCAACCTATCAAAAGATTCCTTTTCTATAAATATTTATTGTTACTGATTTACATATTAACTTCGTTGAAAAAGAGCAAAAACAAGCTTCGATCTCATAAAAAAATATGTAGTATTCGTTTTACCACTTGCTCCCTGATTCTTCTTCATTGTAGGCTAAGCTAGATCGATGAAAAATAAATAGCACAGCTTTTCAATCTATTTAAGATCAAAATGAAAGTAACTGATTCACATGTTACTATAACTTCACGATTTTTCTTTTATTTTATTTTTTTGTAAAAGATGTAAAACCTCAAACAAACATAATTATTGCTTTGTCTCATTGAAATATTTTTAACTTTAATAGAAAATAACAAGAAAAAAACTTCAAAAAAAATTATAGACTAGGAAAAAAAAACCCTAAATCAGTAAAAACGTTTTTGGTGACAATATTCCAAAAATTAAGTTTTTTTAATAATTTTTAAAAGATATGAAATGCTAAAAAGAAGAAATGATATAAGATATAAGATATAACTATAAGGCAAAAAATAAAAATAAAAATGTTGTTTATCGATAATTGTGATAATGAAAAAATGTTTAATAAAAAAAGTAAAAAATCGGTGTTGATGTCATTTGGCGTTTTGTTATTTACAAACGCCGAATACGACCAAATTTTTTATTTAATTATAAATCATCGAACTTATCTAGATTTTTATTACCCTATTAAACGTGTATTTCGCTATTCTTGTTTGTCTTATTGAGCATCATTTTTTAACCTTCTTATAAAGAAACATGAATCTTCTTAGACTTGTCTAATACGAGATTTATAATTCAAGAAAAAAAAATTATATGTATTAGCTATAGAGGAAATAGCATTGTTACAGAAAGTTAAGACGGTTAAATATATCAAAATGGTTGAATGTTCTTGAATTTTTAAACAACTAAAGGTAACAAAAACAGTGGTTATTAACTGGAATTACAGAAAGAAATTAAAACTAGTGAAATAGACATAACTTACAATCTAATCGTCCATTTTTTTTATGCTAGACATGTTGTACCCTTTATATCATATTCTAGAAAATGTTCATATTTGAGATAGTAATTTTTGAAGACATACAAAAATCTTTTAAGTGCAAAACATATTAGAAATTTCAAAAAACTCTTTTATCAGTTTATGTCATTTAGTTACAATAGGTTTTGTAATAATAGACATTGTAATTAATTTTTGTTTACTAATAGATATCATATAATATCTATGTAGAAGTGTTAAACATTTATACTATTGCGTTTTTCTAACTTTTACACAGAGAATATACGAATTGATAACCATATTTTTCATTTATTTCAAACAAAAAAACTCATATTAAAAAAGAAAAAAAGAAAACCAATTGGTAACTGGTTAGTTCTTACTATAACTAAAAAAAATTTATTGGTTGGTACTTGGTAGAATGTTCACAATCTAGTGAAAATAACATAATCAAATTCATTATAATTTTTTGTTCAACTTTCTTTTTCTTCACTTATCTTTTCACTTATACAGATTTTTCATGTTATTTCAAAACAGAATCTGTAGATTTGAGTATTTGAACCACCAAATTTCATGATTATACTATTTAATTAAATTCTTAAATCTTTTGTTCAGCTTTCTGTCTTCTGACTGTTTTCTTTATGTGTCTTTGGATTTTTCGTTTAACACTAAACTAAATACCAAAACTGTAACTGTAACTGTAGATTTGACCAACCAAACTTCATGCTACAGAAAGAAACAAAAATTTACCTATAAAACGTGATAAAAAACTCCTTCATCTTTATGATGCAAAAGATCTTTCACTTCACTCTCATATACCTCCACCGCCATGCAACACTCTCTCCGCTCCGACCTTATTCCGCCGGAGACTTCCTCTAATTTTCATTCACTCTCACAAACCAAACATGCCAATACTAATTCCCGACTTCTCATTAACCCTTTCAAAACACCAACAAAACTTCCCGATTTCCCTCCTCTCATCACTTCTCCGGCGACGTCACCACCACCGTCTCCGGTGGAGTTCAAGCCGACGCATCCCCAACTAAACCCTTTCCAGAAGCTAGCGGCTTCGATGCTCGACAAGATCGAGTCCACGCTCGTTATACCTATGGAACAAAATCACCCGCTTCCTAAACCGACCGACCCGGAAGTTCAATTATCCGGTAATTTTGCACCGGTTAACGAGGTTCCGGTTCAGAACGGTTTACAAGTCGTTGGTCGGATTCCTCATTGTCTACGAGGAGTGTACATCCGTAACGGAGCTAACCCTTTGTTTCCGCCGTTAGCTGGACACCATCTGTTCGACGGTGACGGAATGATTCACGCCGTTAACATCGGTTCTGACAACCAAGTTAGTTACAGCTGCCGGTATACTCAAACAAACCGGCTTGTTCAAGAAGCAGAGCTGGGACGATCGGTTTTCCCTAAACCAATCGGAGAGCTTCATGGCCATTCGGGACTGGCTCGGCTCGCTTTATTCGCGGCTCGAGCTCAGATCGGCCTCGTCGACGCAACACGTGGCATGGGTGTAGCTAACGCCGGCCTCGTTTACTTTAACGGGAGGTTATTAGCCATGTCAGAGGATGATCTCCCTTACCACGTGAAAATCAACGGCCAAGGAGACCTTGAGACAATCGGACGGTTCGGATTCGACGAGCAGATTAATTGTCCAGTCATAGCGCATCCTAAGGTGGACCCTACCACAGGGGATTTACACACGCTGAGTTACAACGTTTTGAGAAAACCTCATCTCAAGTATTTCAAATTCGACACGTGCGGGAAAAAGACTCGTGACGTGGACATCACTCTACCGCAACCCACGATGATCCACGATTTCGCGATAACCGAAAATTTCGTCGTCATCCCGGACCAGCAACTGGTTTTCAAATTATCCGAAATGGTTCGTGGCGGGTCACCGGTTATCTACGATAAGGAGAAGATGTCGAGGTTCGGAGTTATGTCCAAGGAGGATAAGACCGGGTCAGGTATAAATTGGGTCGACGTACCGGATTGCTTCTGTTTCCATTTATGGAACGCGTGGGAAGAGATAACCGAAAACGGAGACCCGGTTATCGTTGTAATCGGGTCGTGCATGAACCCGCCCGACACTATTTTCAGCGACTCTGGAGAACCGACTCGAATCGAGTTAAGCGAGATCCGGTTAAACCTGAGGACAAAAGAATCGAACCGGAATGTTATTGTAACCGGGATGAATTTAGAAGCGGGTGAGGTGAACCAGAGTTTCTTGGGTCGTAAAACCCGGTTTGTTTACTTAGCGATAGCCGAACCTTGGCCCAAATGCAGTGGCATAGCGAAGGTGGATTTAGCAAACGGTACGGTTTCGAAGTTTTATTACGGTCCGGGCCGGTTCGGTGGAGAACCGTCTTTCGTACCGGAAAAAGAAGGAGAAGACGAAGGGTATGTAATGGGGTTTGTGAGGGACGAAGAGAGAGGTGAGTCAGAGTTTGTGGTGGTTGACGCATCGGAGATGAAGCAAGTCGCGGCGGTGCGACTGCCGGAGAGAGTCCCGTACGGGTTCCACGGAACGTTCGTGAGTGAGAATCAGTTGAAGGAACAAGTTTTCTGACTTAGCCACTTAGGGGTTAATTCATAAATAAAAAATTATGCATATTTTCTTTTTTTTGTTAAAATTATGCATATTTTATTTTTGGGTATAAATAGCGAGTTTAATCTTCTCTATTTCGATTAGTATTCATATTATAATTCTATAGGTGTATAATTACCTATACATATTGAGATTATATAATAAAAAAAAAAAAACCATTCTCTCTTACCGTTTTCAGTTTATCCTAAATGTGAAAAGAGTTTGAAATGTACGTAACTATCACTGCCATGTGTTCCAATCCAAACTTATATTTTACATGCAAAAGGATTCAAATGTTGACTGCTAAACTGTCGTCAAATCCGCAAACGGAGACAATCTATTTTTGGTATATTTGGTTTATTGCCTTTTTAACACGCTAAGGACTCTTAAGTTTATAATTAGTGGTTAGAACTTATAACTTTAAAGCGACACACAAATTAATGTCGCATGTGACTCAAAAGTAAAAAATTGCTACTAGTGTCATAGTGTGTAGTATTATCTTTAACCATTACCATGAAGGCATTAAGGTAGAACTGTAGAAGTGGTCCATTTTCATCTAACGTTAACTATAAGTGTAGTATGTAGGATGAGCATTAATTGTATAATATATGTGCAGCCAATAAAATGTCACGAGAGCGATGAATGATAACCTTCACTTACTAAGTGACTATATATTAGAATCCATAAAATCATGGGCCATGGTAAATTGTTTTTGTTTGGGAAGGAATATTAGTACAGTCGTTTTATGACTGAAAGGTTGTTCAGCCATCCGCATAATTTCATTAATAATTTATCTATAATTGGATCAATGGAATCTATGACAAGTTGTATAAAAACAAATTGTTTGTTTAGAGGAGCTACAATGATTTTACGGAACAAGTCTATAGGTTGTCAATTATAGTGGTTGATGTAACAAATCAAATTTATTTTGAAACTATTTATACAAACGTCACGAGAGAACTGAGATAGAAACAATCCTATTATATGTTAATATGTCATCTTTTAAGACAGACGTGCAACCATTTCATTCCCAATATCAATGGAAAGTGTTATTCTTCACACAAAAGTTTCCTATAGAAAAGTTATTTATCCACCAAATCTTAATTCAGGTAAGCTTCAATCTGAACAATTAGGATAGTGAGATGTAGTTATACATTTGAAGATACTTCTCAATCTAGAACATTGTCATTGATAGTTTACTAACCCACCTACTTGTTATCTGTTAGATAGTTAATTATAAAATATCTATGTAAAAGCAGAAGATTAAACTAAAAACCTAAAAACATGGAGAAGAAAAGGCTTATATTTCTATGATACAAAAGCATAACATCATCCCAAGAACCGACATCGACTATACACGACCACTTATTTGTGCCCACCAAGCATATTCACAAGAATCACAACTATCCACTACAAATAAATAGTGGAGTGGACTATTTTTTTGAAGGAAATTAAAAAATTAATCGGTTGGGGTTTGGGATCATCTATCTATCCACAATCCACAATCCACACTGATATATAATAAAAATATTTTTATTATGTTTAGTGTTTTTTTAAAAGATCTTGGTGTAAAGGGTTTCATATGTTAGTTTGTTAAATATCTAAGATAATCATTTGCAGTAATTTATAAGTCAGTTTAACCAGAAACTGTGTTTATTGGCTTAGCTTGTGATTTATTTGACTCTCAAGTTTCCAAGTTTTGCGTGTACTTAAAAGAAGTCGTGAAACACTTAAATTTTCAATTTTATATGAATAATAAAACAGTGCAAATTCGTACGTTGTTGAGTAAGCTAATGGACGTACCATCCTGCCGCCATACCTCATTCATCCGTACACCTGTCTGAAAATTCTTTTGGTGGATTCAGATTGGAAAAAGTTTCATGAAAAAAAAACAATGAAACGAAGCTTTTAAATCATGTGACCAAAAGTAAACCTTTTAACAAAAAAAAAAATCATGTGACCAAAAGTGCTTTATTTTCCTCCTTAACAAGTCAACTCTTTGGATATTTTTATTTAGTCGCTTCATTTTTAATACCATTTCCACAGTGACATGGTTATTTGAATTGTTAAAGTCATGACAGTGATGTTGATTCTTGAGTACAAAATAAATAATAAAATTATCCAAATTATCTTTTTGCATGGTTACAAATTACAATTACGGTGAGGTCAATATACTGTATGTACATGAAGAACGAGATAGTCCTCTCACTAGCTATGTATATATCGCTCAATGTGTGGTAACAACTAACAACTAACAAGATGATGTTGCTACTTGCTTCTTCTACTTTTCACATGGCTTTGGTCTCCTCAGTTGAGTTAATTGGACCTGGGCCTTAACTTAATCGGGCTTTTGATTACTGGTCTGATTAAACATTGAGAGACAATTTCAAAAGCTTACGGAACATAAAAAAAGAAAAGAAATGTTAATACACACGTGCCTCCTTGTTCAACCAGATTAACGAACGCCGTTTAATTACCACCGCTCAAATAAAACGTTGTCGTATTAGCCAATTGAAGAACTTCGGGGTTCTTCATCAATTTCTCCCAGAAATTGTCAGCTAAAAACTCCTCCGATCGAATCTTCTTTGGTTATCTTCCTTAATGAACAAGTTCGTCAGAGTTCTCTTCGGAATTTGAAATTGAGGTGGATTTCCTCTTCTCTCTCTCTGTTTTATTGCCTTTCCTGCACACCACATGTTCGACGAAATGACTAAACGTTGTCACTTCTTCGTTTTCAAATCCTCACATATTTCCTTTAAATGTTTCAGGGCTCAAGGAAAGTAGTCGTCTTTAGCTTAGTTCTGATTTGGGTTTTTAAATTCCAGTCCCCGCAAGTCACCATGCTTCTGATTTCGCCTTCCTGTAGAGGTAATTTGAGTCCTCTCCTTTAGCTCTGTATCTAATTTTCCACAGTCTCTCATTGCTGTGTCTGTCTTTATTCCTCCCCGCGTAGGTGTTTATGCTCAGACCCTTGATTTCTCTGCCAGAGGCTCTTACGCACTTTGCTTTCAGGTTTTTCTCCATTTCCATCTCCTCTAACTTTGATCCTGGTGATGATTCCCGAGGCTGTAAAAAACTTTACTTTTTACATGTAGATTCCTACTCCGATCCGTAAAAGGGAGTGTTCTTCAATGAAATTGGGAGCTTTTATTTGTTACAATCAAAAGCCTATAGAGAACACAACTTTCAAGAGACGGCATGTATTCACACAGAACGTGGATCTTCCTCCTATCTTACCAAAGAACAAGAAGAAACCTTACCCTGTTCCTTTCAAGCAAATTCAAGAAGCGGCTAGGAAAGACAAGAAACTTGCCCAGATGGGCATAGAGAAACACTTGGAACCTCCCAAAAACGGACTGCTAGTCCCTAACCTTGTTCCTGTGGCCAATGAAGTTATAGATAACTGGAAGCTGCTGATCAAGGGTTTAGCACAGCTTCTCCTTGTTGTTCCCGTCTTTGCTTGCAGGTAAAGTATCAGCTGTGAGCTACATATGTGCGAAAGCTGCAAGTTTTCACTTACTTTGTTGTAGTATCTTTGCAGTGAATGCGCAGCGGTTCATGTGGCAAGTGCTGGTCACAATATCAGGGAATGTAGTGGTCCAACAAGTGCAAAGCGACGTGGTTCACATTTATGGGTGAAGGGAACCATCAACGATGTTCTCATTCCGGTTGAGTCTTACCACATGTATGACCCTTTTGGGAGACGGATAAAGCATGAAACCCGGTTTGACTATGAAAGAATCCCTGCTCTTGTTGAGCTATGCATCCAAGCTGGAGTCGAGATCCCAGAGTATCCTTCACGGAGAAGAACACAACCGGTTCGAATGATCGGGAAGAGAGTGATCGATCGAGGTGGATATGTCAGAGATCCTGATAAGCCTTGCAGCTCAACATCGTCATCTGCATTAGCTGATCTTGACACACTTGGTGCTTGTCAAAGGTATCCACCTCCGACACCAGAGGAGATACCTAAGATAGCGCAAGAAACAATGAACGCTTACGAGAAAGTGAGACGGGGAGTGACGAAACTGATGAAGGAGTTCACTGTGAAAGCGTGCGGATATTGCTCTGAAGTCCATGTAGGACCATGGGGACATAGTGTGAAGCTGTGCGGAGAGTTTAAACATCAGTGGAGAGACGGGAAGCATGGATGGCAAGATGCTCTTGTGGACGAAGTCTTTCCTCCAAACTATGTATGGCATGTGAGAGACCTTGAAGGAAGTCCTCTCACAGGAAATCTCAAGAGGTTTTATGGTAAAGCCCCTGCTTTGGTTGAGATTTGTGTGCACAGTGGAGCTCGTGTTCCGAATTTTTACAAGGCCATGATGAGGCTTGACATCATCGTTCCTGATTCAGAGGAAGCAGACTTGGTCGCATAGGTGTTTTGATATGTTCATAGTAGAACACTGTTGCATATAGAAAGAAGCTTCGTAGTCGATTTGGCTCATCTGCTGATGTAGTTATGTATAGAAACTCTTTTACCTGGTTCAATATAGTTTATATTAAGAAATTAAATATCTACAATGATAATGGTGATGACAATATGTTTGAAAAATTCTAATTGGATCCACCATTCTACTTACTTGGATTGTGAAGAAACTCCAATTCTGCTTTTTATGAAATATTTAGTAAATTATTGTGTTTAACTATTAGGCTAAATTTGTGAAAACACAGTCATTATGTTTGAAAACACTTAATAGTTTGCACTTTTTCTTTTATCTGTAATCTTCTTAATCAATATAGTGAATGAATTCTTACTCGAACTTATGAATTTTGAAGAGTTGAGGCAAGAAAGCCTATGTTTCCTCCATGAGAATTAAGAATGTATAAAGACATAAATACTCGATAAGACAATCAGAATAGCAGCATGCTTGTGAAGAGGTGATAATAGTCCAAAAGTTTTGGTCATCTAAAAATATATAATACATTTTTTGACGGTATTCGCGCATCTCTGCAAGTACCATAACGCCTTGTGACGTGTATAGTGATTTAAAAATAAAATAAAATTATCTTACCCTTCTATTTTTCATCAATGTAATGTCTAACTGGTTAAACCAAGTTGAACTATATCCCAAAAACTCATCCATATCCAGTCCCAATTTCTAGATGATTGGAAGTTGGCTTAAAAAACGGATTAGAACCTCGTTTAGTCGTCTTGTTTCATGTCTCTGGTTTGTTAACACAATTTCTTACCTTAAGCAAAACTAGGCTCTTAGGATTGGATTACCCATTTCAACGTTACAACTTACAACTTGGTCCTAAGAAAATTAACTTTAGAATCCTGTACGATTGCACCTAGGCACATGCTACGAAAATGATCTAATCAATATATGCATGTACACATGCAAAATATAACACACCATTTATCGTCTGCACAAAATCTAACAGTAATGTTAATTTACTGCCTAACTGTATTTGTCAGCTTTTGGTTGTATAGCTATTAGTCTACGTAGAATTTGTTCCGTTAACATTAACTCTTGTCTTTTATCATCTGGCTTACATGTGCTTCCACACTATTTCGTCAAGTCTTCAGACTTCAGAAATAACTCGACTTCAGAATTAGATTCAGTTAACTCTTTCGTCGGCAAAACTCTCTTGATGTATCAATCTCACTAGTGGGAACAAAACTCTCTAATTAATCTATATGTTGACGTGTACATGTTCGTGAGAATTTTCAGAAACGTTCATAAATCATTGAAATAAGAATACTTAAACCTAGGTATTACGAAAATTTGCACAAAAAAAGGTTTTACGAATATACGACTTCCGAATTAAGGGTAACAAATGATTAACATTCCACCATGTTCTGTATCAAAAAAAAATATCAACATGTTTTAAAAAAAAATCGTACTAACCTTTATTTGGAAAGCTAGTTATATGGATTTCATAATCCGTTATGTCTATGACGCTTTTAATCAATGGGTTCAATTTTGAATAATGCAAAATCGGTTCTGCCAAGAAATATTTGACATTTATTATTACTTTCACAGACGATAACATTGGGCGAAAAATAATCCAACAAATAGCTTTAATACTAATAAATTTTCTTTCTTCGTGTAGTTAGGTTGACAAAACAGAAAAACGTACGAAGAAAAGTCAGATGACTAAATTAAGGCCCTAAATTAATTGGTTAAATAACAACAAAAATAGGCTGGAAAGTTAAGATTTGAGAGTAAAAAATTGGCGTTCTTAAGATTATGGTGTTTCTCATGTTCTCGTTCATTTTGGTATATCTCTTCGTGAGAGACTGAGTGAGGTTGTTAAGGGAAGTCCACTCATAGAATTAGTAGAGTTCATTAATTCTAAATTTTTAGTTGGCAATTTGGCATTGAAATGATGTTTTTTTTTTGTACAATTTAGTTGGCAATTTCTGTACAAAGTTTTTTTTTTTTTTTTTTTTTTTTTTGTTAATATGGATAACATAGTTTGAAATTCTAGTTAACATATGTGATATGTCTCAGACATTCATTTAAGCTCTCACGTGGTTTGTTATATTCTAGTGAAATTCATTAGGTAATAAAGTAATCATGTGAAACAATAGTGATTGCTTAGTTTCACGAATAAAATATTAGAAAATCGAGAAATTGAAAGAAAGAGGGATAGTAGTAAGTGAAAAAATGAGGAGAAACCCAATTTTGGAAAAGAAGTAAATGCGTTTGATTGAAATTGAAAGTGGCTACTAGAAGTAGGAGAAAGCAAGCAAGCATGGGTTCCGTTTTTACTTTTGAACTTACACTTTTAAAGTCCCACTTCTAAACTATTTCATGTGCTTTGTTTCAGTTTCTCCGATACTCTTCCATAAGTAGTTCTTGAAATAACTATAAATAAATGATCCTTGCAATGTATTTGTTAAGTGAAAAGAGTGAGAAATTTTTTTGTGTGATAATTTAGCGATGAAGTCATCCCTAATTTTACGAAGCTTGGTGATGACAAAATTTTACACCAAAAATTACGATGCACCCGTAAAGTTGTCACGAACCTATTGCAATACATCGTTCGTTGTGAATCGTAAATGTTTTTTCTTAAACTCATCCATGACTGGCAGAATGTTTTGGGCTTTATTCATAAAGAAAAACTAGTTATTGTATTCAATAAGTAATAACTGGTCGGCTTTACTGTTAGTCTGTTACCATAAATGTGTCCACAGGCTCAATTAATGAGGCTGAGTGTTATGAATCTTCAAATCAAAGAGGAACATGCATGATTTCCACATAATTGCCTAATTATTAAATATAGCTAAAATATGCTTTTAATTAGTTACATGCTTCATTTTATTTATTTTTTATGCATTGATTCTTGTATATAAATTATATCCACTCTAATTCTTTTTGCTCCTTTTATCAAACGTCGCTATTTATAACAGTCGACGAACTTTTTTCTTTCCTTCATATTATATCCTCATCAAACAAACAAACAAAAATAATATTTTACCAAAACTGAAAATGAAGATCAAGGGTTTGATATTGGCTTCTTCTCTCCTGATTCTTGCCTTCATTCATCACTCGGAATCAGCTTCATTGCGGAGTTTGCTCATGAAGAACGGATCGTACGAAGAAGAAGCACAAGTTCTAAAGTACAACTCCACGGACACGATCACTAACTCTACAGCGTTGGACTCTAAACGGATAATTCCCACGGGTCCAAATCCACTTCACAACAGGTAATTCAAGAACGTGCAAGATATGTTTTGTGTTAATTGTGTATCTTTCTTCTTGTGTAATGTAATGATAAATATAAAAGACATTTTCTATTGATGTTTTCTAATTACTCGATATTCATTCGTTTCCTTTTCACGCATTTGATACTTGTTCGAAGTGATTTCGAATCATGTGAAACCCGGAACAAAAAGTACTTAAGAATTTAGAAATCCAACGTTTTAGAGGCGAAGAAGAGGAAAGTGATTGTGTTGTTCCCTTCTCTTTAAACTACATATGAGATTATCAGATACTCCCTCTACATATGTTAATTATAAGATGTTGCAGTGATTTTCTTTGTTTTATAGTATTATTTGTTGTGCTATGTAAAATTTAAGCTCATCATATAAAATAAAACGGATGGCGTGCGTATACTGCATGGTTGATATTCGGATAATATGAGATCGTGTTGAGCCATTTACATTACACACCAATATTCTAAATGCATAAATTTGTGTATACATATGCGTGTATGTATATATACACGGGTGTGAAATAAATTATGATGATATAGATCCTTACTCAATCTTGTGAACTTGTGTTCTGAATAGACTGTTGGATTTTTTATTTTTGGGGCAGAAGTTTCTGAAAATGCAATTTAATTCACTTATGTCAGAAGAAACTCACTTTATAGTTAATACTTAGTGTCTCCCAACTCCCATCTTGTCTACCTCTTTCTCTCTCATGTTACAAATATTGGATTGGAGAAATCTTGCAAGTGTTTTGTCTCTAACAACATTCTTTAGGTCATCTTTCACCTTTTAAACTTTGTTGATCAAGAGACCCTAATGAAGTAGTGGAGGGTGGAGACGATTTTTTACTGAATTCGTACTCGTATATATGTTATAAGTATTTTTTTCTTCTTTTGATGGAGGGACGTACGTTAATTGGGTCAAGTCTTATCTTCTTTGACACACGAGAAGAAAACTATGTTAACATAATGAGAGATTTCAAATAAGAATAAGCATAAGTCGCGAAGGACTTGTTACCTAGAATTTGCACTGGGATTCTGAGTCATGATCAAAGACTAACGTTGGCATGGAAAGCTTGACTTCTTGAAACCATTTGACCATTCGTTAGAAAATGTGCTTTGTATTGGATAACTTTGTCCGTGTCACTTGGCGTTCGAACATAAGCCAAATGTGGCCTCGCCCAAAGGTAAAACATTGTTGGGCCTCAATACCACTTATGGGCGTCAGGAAAACTATTCAGTAACTATTTTCATTCTTAACATTTTAATCTTTGATAATGCAATGTTCTTTCTTACTAATTAGTAATTACCATCCTGTTATTCTAGGTCATGCTTCTTTACTCTTTCACCTAGCCAAAGAGCTATGACTATATTATTCTAAGTTCCGAACTAGTTTTTAGGATACCAATATATTTACCGAGAATACCGATTAAAGGCACAAATATACATTAATATTAGGCTATAACATTCAACTTGTTTATCAAGTGTGCGACAGAATAATATAAAAAGATAATCCCCCAAAACAGAATGGTCAGTACGAAATTGCAAAGAGAATCCAAAGGAAGAAAAGAAGATATATGGTCCTTCTTCTTATTCCTTATTATATACGGTCCATACGGAGAATCATCTAAGATCCGTAAGCTTTGTTCTCCGTGCATGTTCTTTAGCTTTGACTTCCCGCCTGAAACATCTACCACTCGTTCTTGTGAATCCATTCTTGATAGAAAAGAATCGGTACTATTGTAACCGACGTAATCTGATCACATATGCTGTCTCTTTTTTTGGCTTTAGGACAATGTATATTCTGCAAACATTTTCTCTTTTCTTGGTGGTTTTTCATATCTCACTATTGCTCCCTATCTACTGTCTACTTATGTAAGTTACGGATACAATCACCTAATATCCACAATTTTAAAAGTAGAAAAAATTTCTTGCTAACAAATCAACTAATTTTTATCGAAGGTGAAAGAAATAAAAATGCTTAAAGATTATAACCAAAGAGTTGCTTTAAAACGCGTTTAACTGTTTATATCTTTTACCAAAACAACTAAAATGTAACAAAAAGTCGTTTCAGCTGTAGTCACGTGAAAGATTTCGGTTGCTAAAGTAATCTCCCACATTGAGTAACTAAGAAGAACACATGAAAATTGATCAATATCACAAGCCAAAAATAGTATGCATAGACTTATTTGGAAATCAATGCGTCTGAATTCTTGGTTTTACATTCTTACTTGGTGTCTTCTCCTTAATGCTTTCTCCATCATAAAGTTTGTATATTGATTGATTGTATACAGGAAAATGTCTAATAATTGGAAATGCAAATTGCATTTTTCTTCATGGTAGTCATAGTAAGCAATTAAAACATCTTTATGTAGTAGACATTCATTTTTACATCGACAACTCAAAATCTCAAATAAGAAATATGCACCAACCTATACTATATACTCCTAAGAAAGTCAAGTGACGGTTTAAGGATATATATGTCTTTTATTTGTGTATGCAATTACAAACAATATAGAAATGGTGTTTTGTTTTACTATTTCTTTATTTCATGAAGTTACGACAGTTTAGTAACGGTAACGGCGTTAAAAATCAGTTTAACGACAGTTTATTGGCGGCGTCATCTAACGTCGTTTACGTCCGTTTCATTATATAACGACGACGGTTTGCTTGGAGCTTGTGCATTCTCTCACACAGCTCTGCTTATTCTTCTTCTTTTATTTTCCCTTTTGGTTGCACGGAGAGAAAAACAAAAAACAAATCGTAGATTGTGAAGGTGAAAAAGAAGCTGCTACTATGGCGTCGTCATCTCAGAAAATGACCGGTGCTTGTTTCTTCGTGCTCTTCATTTTCGTCGTATGTGCTTTTACAGCGACGCGTCTCCGGAACGATGAAATCTCACGATCGAGGTGTCCTTCTCTCTATGCTAGTCTCTGTAACTATATATCTCTGTTATTTTTTTTTTAAGTTTGTTTTAAAGTCCATATTTTAGCTGCATTTTCCATGTTTCCTCTGTTTTTTTTTTTTTTTGCATTTTTGAAATTGTGAAAATGTTCGCTTAAAAATGTTTTCTCTCTTTCCTTGAAATTTGTTTTTGGTATTTAACTGTTAAATTTCAGCTTAATTTTTTCAGCATTTTCGTAGTAAACTCTCTTATGCGAATTTTAAAAGTAGTCTTGGAGCTGTTAACTGTATTTAAGCTACAGATTGTAACTTTTTTTAACTTGTTCTTTCTCTTATAACTTGTTCTTTCTCGGTAACTTTTTTTTTTTATCCAGGAAGCTGAAAACAGAGGATTCGCAAAGTTTTAACAGTTCAACAATGGCGATCAGGTGACAAAATTTACACCATCTTTAGCCGTCGATTTCCACATCATACGCGTCTCGTTTCTGCTTTTTTACTCTCTCTCTCAGAGTCTCTCTACATGCATGATGCAACTGCTATGTGAATGCATTTACTTTAATTCCTTACGATTTTTTCTAAATATCATCATGTAATGAATGAGGGATATACTAAAATTAACTAGTTCTACTAAATAATGCTCATAGATTAATTTCAGCTCCTATTATCTTGTTTTTGGATTTTTGCTGTTTTAGTTGTAACGGAAATAGTATGGAGTAACCACTTTGTTATCACCCATAAATAAAAGTAGATGGTCAACATGTTAGGTAAGAAAAATTAAAAAAATCACAAACCCCTTATACAAAAGTAGAACTATTTTTAGTCCTTCATCAACTTTTTATTCAATGTATGTGTGTATATATGATATATGATTCTATCAACAAGAAACTAATTTCCAAAACTAATTTTATTACAGGAGTGAACAGAACATTACTAAAAGAAGAAAGCTTGGTTTCTTATCATGTGGAAACGGCAATTTAATCGACGACTGTTGGCGTTGTGATCCAAACTGGCACAAGAACCGTAAACGCCTCGCCGGTTGTGGAATGGGTTTCGGTAGTAACGCAATCGGTGGTCGTGACGGACGTTTCTACGTCGTCATCGATCCAACAGACGAAGACGTCATCAACCCTAATCCAGGAACGCTACGCCACGCTGTGATCCAAGACGAGCCACTTTGGATCATCTTCGAGAGAGACATGGTGATAAATCTGAAACAAGAACTGATCATGAACAGTTACAAAACCATTGACGGTCGTGGTGCTAACGTACACATAGCCAATGGTGCTTGCATAACCATCCAAGATATTAAAAACGTCATCATTCACGGCTTACACATTCACGATTGTAAAAAAACTGGCAACACGACGGTTAGAAGCTCGCCGTCTCATTATGGGCATAGGAATATTACTGATGGTGATGCTATTTCGATAATGGCGTCAAGTCATATTTGGATTGATCACAACTCTCTCTCTCATTGCAAGGATGGTCTTGTTGATGTCATCCAAGGTTCCACTTCCATTACCATATCCAACAACCTTTTCACTCACCATGATGAGGTAAATCAAAATACATAGCTAAAAACTTCTGCCTTTGGTTGGTGGTTATAAAAGCTCTGATTTTATTTTATTTTTTAATTACATTGTGAGACAGGTCATGTTGCTAGGCCACTCTGATTCATACACAAAAGATAAGATGATGCAAGTGACCATTGCGTATAACCATTTTGGAGAAGGACTTCATCAGAGAATGCCTAGGTTTAAAATATAACAATGTCATATTCTGTTAGTTGATATGTATATAATACGATTAGGTGAGACTCAATGTGGTTATAACTAATATTGCAGGTGTAGGCATGGTTATTTCCATGTGGTTAACAATGATTACACACATTGGGAAATGTATGCCATTGGAGGAAGCGCAAACCCGACAATCAACAGTCAAGGCAATAGATTTGCTGCTCCTAATAACCGCTCAGCGAAAGAGGTTCATTTTCTTTTGTACTCTTCCTTCTTTGACGTTTGCTTGAACAGCAAGAAAATGAGTTTTTTTTTTAAGGTTACAAAAAGGGTGAATACAGAGGAAAGTGAGTGGAAGAAGTGGAATTGGAGATCAGAAGGGGACATGCTTGTTAATGGAGCGTTTTTCATACCATCAGGGGAAGGAGCATCAGCAAGCCATGCAAGTGCCTCGAGCTTATTAGCGGCACAACCAGCATCAATGGTTGACTCAATCACTTCTAGTGCAGGTCCACTTGGTTGCAAAATAGGCAAACCTTGCTAGCTAGGAATATCAAACTCGAACCAAATTAGTAGTTTCAGTACACACAAAACAAAAAAGCCTAACCCCTTTCACACGTATTACCAAAGTGTGTAAAGCTATTTTCTTCTTCTTTTTTCCATGATAGAGAATTTGGTTTACCTCGGTTTGCTTCTCATTTATCAAGAGGGGCAAGCAGAAGAAGAGTTTATGAGATCTTCTTATTAAACGATCACCCCCTTTTGGTTTTTCGGATTTTAGTTAATGATTGCAGAAATATTATACTATTTTCTATGAAAATCAAGAAAATTGGATGATTATGATGTGCACATCTAAAAATGTATTCATTCACACTGTTGCTGCTATATGTGTTTGCAATTGTGTTGGGAAATAAGTTTTCGGTTAGAAGATGAAACCTAAAAGAAGGATTGTTCTGTTGTTGTTGTAGTTGATATACATGCTAGCATAAGTTCAATTTACCAACATACTTGATAAAGGATTTTTCTGTACAGTATGAAAAATGGGGTTAAAATCTAGATTTTTTGTTTTGTTTTGTTTTTTTTTTTTTTTTTTTTTTTTTTGAAATAGAAGTAAATCTTGTTTATCAACAACTATCATGATGGAACAAAAGAAATAAAATAAAACATAGTTTAAAAGACAAAAAAATCAGTGTCAACGTTACAAGGCGTTATGTTACTTACAGACGCCGAATACCGCTAAAAATGTATTATATATTTTTGAATGACCAAAATTTTTTGGACTTTATCACCCCCATTAAATAGGCATTCCGATATTCCAGTTGCAATACCGAGCATCAACGTCTTTGTAAAAGCTAGAGATTTGTAACAAGTAATGGTTAAAAAATGAAAGCTGAAGTGCTGAACTACTCTTCAACTAGCTAGACTTTGTAAATCAGTTTAATTCTCTTTGAGGAACTACTTGGATCTATGGACAGTAAGAAAATCAACCACAATATATCAACCATCCCTTTCCACTAATGATCTCATAGAAGCAGGACAAGCCTTCTCTACCAAATTATCTTCAGCTGTGTTATTAATTGACTGACCTTCTGTTTATCCACCAAGGCGGGAGATTATTAGTGGGCCTAAACCGTTACAATATGGGCCCATCACGAACTGTACACTATATTTTGTCCTTTTGGTAAGTACACCCACACAGTAATCTTAAACTTGGTCTGAACTTTGAGGGTCTATGAGAATAAGCTAAAACGCAGCATTTCAATCCATAGTTTGATTGATACATTCAAAAGTTAATCAGTACGTGTCGGGTTTCAAATTACTAAAACAATTATAAAATCGTAAACAGAAAGTTAAGTATATGATCCTTCACTTTTTAATTATAAGCTGAGGGAGTAAGTGGTTAACGTTAAAAAGAAAAGAACATTTTGGGAAAATACACAAAAACATGGAGAGATTCCACTTCCTCAGAAGAGACTCCCGAGGCAAAGACCCTTGAAACAAGGCACCACTTCTTATTTCTTTATTTCTAAAAACTGCGCCGTTTAACCTTTGTGTTCCTTCTTCTTCGCCCTTTAAGGTCTTCTCTCCTTTGTTTACTTGTAATAATGGCTCATGGTGCGTTAATTATCTATGGTCTTTGCTTAATTTATTTAATCTTTTCAAAAGTATATAAACAGAGAAAAGATTTCAGTGTTTGTCTGTCATGTGCCCGTAAACAAAACATAGTTTTCCCTCTACGCTAAAGATCATAGTTCACATTTTGCATATATATTTTGGAAAATAATTACAAGCAGCAATAAATAGTGAACAACAAAATTGTTTCATCGGGTCGCAAAACAATATCCGACAAGAGAAAATGCTAATATATGAGAAAAACGCGTAAGAAAATTAAATAGAAGAGATTTAAGTGGGAGTTGGAAAAAAGGATTAAAGTAAAAAAAATAGGGGGAATTAGGGTAGGTGAGAATGAGTGAGGCTCGTTGTGGTCACGTGAGGTATCCTCAAAATCAGGGACTGTTGTTTTGTCCTCTCCACACTAAACCTAAACCCACCCATCCCCTTTAATTTCTTTATTAAGCCCTCAAGTCTTAACTATAGTATTTTGGTTAATAAAGATGCTAATCTCATTTTCTTTACAAATGAGAGAAATGATGCTAACCCACAAGGTCCTTTATCTATCTCCATATCCTAGAATTTGAATAGAAAAACAATACAAAAAGATGATGGAAACTCGGAAGACTAACATAATTAACACGATATTATTTTAAAGGTTTACTTATCCGAGACTACTTATATAGAAAACCAAGGAATAGGTAAAAAAACAGCATTGGATCTAGCAAAATGGTTAAGACTTCAAGTCTAGTCCTCTTATTTCAAAGGATTATCATATTTATTTAATTTGCATAAACTATATTAGTTGTGAAAGCACACGATGAATAAGAACAACTAAAACATTACAGTTTAGTTTATTACCCGTGGATGTACCAAATGGTAGATTTATAAATAACATGAAAGCACTTCTATAGAGTTTATGTTTAAACAGAAAAGAAACTTTTTTTTTTTGAACAACAGTTACGTCATTAGATTATCTGGAGTGACGTTATAGTTTGTTTCTCTTTTCTCTTCGCCGTTGGAGTGACTTGATATTCTCTTCAATCTATATAACGAACAAATCATAATGAACAAAATAGATATAGTATATTTTAGTACAACAAATTCAAACTTGTAATACTCGTACTGTAATTAATGGTCTTAAGACTATCTACTTATTCATATACAGTTGTCTCATCTTTAGAATAATCTTTTTTTCTTAAGATTACATGTCAGTTGAAAATTTTATATTCTAATTTTCTGGGATAGCAATTGTAGAACGAATACAGTAAGCTACTAGAGGATTATAAAATGTTAATATAAAAAATATACTCAAGTAAAAACAAAGGGAATAAAAACGAATCACCGATTCAACCACTTGCTTGGGGTTTGAGCAAAACCCACCCGTTTACTGAAATCAGGTTTTTAAAACAACAATCATTTCGTTAACAAACCTAATTTCAGCAGTAAAATAAAATAAAATACTTTTCTACCCATAAAGATACCAAAGCATGATCATATGGGCTAATGAGTTCATCAGTAACATAAAACTGTATAATGAGATTCATTCTCTTTCTATTATTAGATATTTTAACTAAAAACTTGAAATAGTTCAAATTGTGAACTTTTCAAAAAAACAGTTCAAACTGTGAAGATCATTAGTAACAAAAATACTACTCCAAATAAATTTTATTTTTGCATAGAAATTTTTCAGACAGAACAAATGACCCTCCTCCAAACATCTTATAAAATACAATTGAAGTAAAAAAAAAAAACATATAATAAAATTGAATGGAGTACAAATATAAAAAAACGTATAGTTTTCTGTATCGCGTAATTAGTATTAACCTGACAAAAAAAATATCAAAATGTTTTTAAATCAATTAAGAAGAGATATGGCCTAATAGGTGAGGTGGCAAGGAGGTGGGGTGGTGCAGTTTTGTTGATCTCAAGGCATTGTGTTTCCCTATTTTCCTTTGTACTCTTTCTCCTCTCTTAAATCGCTACACCAATTTCTTTTCTTTCTTAAAGGATAATTAAAAAAACACAAAATCAGAACACAAGTATTAGAAGAACTTAAACCCTCTGTGTTTCACTTCCTAAGCTAAGCGCTTGAGTTTAAACCAAGCAAGAAACAGATTTCGAGAGAGAGAGAGAGCACAGAGATAGAGAGAAGCAGGCACCAAACCCTAAATGGGTCTAAACCCAAGATTTTAAACTTCTTTTCGGATTTTGAGGCAAATGTCTCTTCATTCCTTAATCTCTCCCTCTTCTTCTCCTTCATTTCTCTTCTCACTCTTCTTCTTCATCCTTTGTTTCTCTCTCTCTGATGCGGAGCAAAACACGGAAGCTTCTATCCTCTACTCATGGCTCCACTCTTCTTCTCCTTCACCTTCCTCTCTTTCTCTCTTCAACTGGAACTCCATCGACAACACTCCCTGCAACAACTGGACTTTCATTACATGCTCTCCTCAAGGTTTCGTCACCGACATCGACATTCAGTCTCTTCAAATCGAGCTCTCCTTGCCCAAGAATCTCCCGGAACTTCGTTCTCTCAAGAAACTCACCATCTCCGGCGCTAACCTCACCGGAACTTTACCGGAGAGTCTTGGCGACTGTCTCGGTCTCACACTTCTCGACCTTAGCTCCAACGGTCTAGTTGGTGAGATTCCTTGGAGCTTAAGCAAGCTTCTTAACCTAGAAACCCTAATCCTCAACTCCAACCAGCTCACCGGAAAAATCCCACCGGGAATCAGCAAGTGTTCAAAACTCAAGAACCTAATTCTCTTCGACAATCTTCTCACCGGAAGCATCCCACCGGAGCTCGGAAAGCTCTCTGCTCTCGAAGTGATAAGAATCGGAGGAAACAAAGAAATCTCCGGGAAAATCCCACCGGAGATCGGAGATTGCTCCAACCTAACAGTTCTTGGTTTAGCCGAGACTAGCGTCTCCGGTAACCTACCTTCCTCTTTAGGCAACCTCAAGAAGCTACAAACACTCTCGATCTACACCACAATGATAAGCGGAGAGATACCTTCAGATTTAGGGAATTGCTCTGAGCTTGTGGATCTCTTCTTGTACGAGAACAGCTTGTCTGGCTCAATCCCTCAAGAATTAGGAAAGCTCAAGAAACTCGAACAGCTGTTTCTATGGCAGAACAGTCTCGTTGGTGGTGTCCCTGAAGAAATCGGAAACTGCAGCAACCTCAAAATGATTGATTTGTCACTAAACCTTCTCTCCGGTTCGATTCCAACCTCCATCGGTCGTTTGTCTTTGCTTGAAGAGTTTATGATCAGCGACAACAAATTCTCCGGTTCGATACCAACGACGATCTCGAACTGCACGAGTCTTGTTCAGTTACAGCTCGACAAGAACCAGATTTCCGGTCTGATACCGACAGAGATCGGAACACTTACTAAGCTTACTCTGTTCTTCGCTTGGTCTAATCAGCTAGAAGGAAGCATACCTCCCGGTTTAGCAGATTGTACCGATCTCCAAGCGTTGGATTTGTCTCGTAACTCGCTAACCGGTACAATCCCTTCCGGTTTGTTTATGCTAAGGAACCTCACGAAGCTCCTCTTGATCTCAAACTCTCTCTCTGGCTTTATACCTCAAGAGATTGGTAATTGCAGCTCTTTGGTTAGATTGAGGCTAGGTTACAACAGGATAACCGGAGAGATTCCATCTGGAATCGGTTCACTCAAGAAGCTAAACTTTCTTGATTTGTCAAGCAATAGGTTACACGGAAAGGTTCCTGATGAGATTGGAAGCTGCTCGGAGTTGCAAATGATTGATCTCAGCAACAACTCTCTTGAAGGCTCATTGCCTAACCCGGTTTCTTCTCTATCCGGTTTACAGGTTCTTGATGTTTCGGGTAACAAGTTTTCCGGCAAGATTCCGGCGAGTTTGGGACGGCTTGTGTCGCTGAACAAACTGATAATGAGCAAGAACTTGTTCTCTGGATCGATACCGAGCTCTCTAGGTATGTGTTCAGGGCTTCAGCTTCTTGATCTCGGAAGCAACGAGCTCTCTGGTGAGATTCCTTCGGAGCTTGGAGATATCGAGAATCTTGAGATCGCGTTGAACCTGAGTAGCAATAGGCTCACAGGGAAGATTCCTTTGAAGATAGCTTCTCTCAACAAGCTCTCGATTCTTGATCTCTCACACAACATGCTTGAAGGAGATCTTGCTCCACTTGCTAATATAGAGAACCTTGTCTCTCTTAACATCTCTTACAACAGCTTCTCCGGCTATCTTCCTGACAACAAGCTGTTCAGACAGTTGCCTCCTCAAGATCTCGAAGGCAATAAAAAGCTCTGTTCCTCTTCAGCTCAAGATTCTTGCTTTCTCGCATACGGAAAGGGAAACGGAGTTGCGGATGGTAATGTTGCTTCTCGTACAAGGAAGCTCAGGTTAGCACTCGCGCTTTTGATCACGTTAACGGTTGTTTTGATGATTCTTGGCGCGGTTGCGGTGCTCAGAGCGAGGAGGAATGTGGAGAACGATAGAGACTCGGAGCTCGGAGAAACGTATAAATGGCAGTTCACGCCGTTTCAGAAGCTGAATTTCTCGGTGGATCAGATCATAAGATGTTTGGTTGAGCCAAACGTGATTGGGAAAGGATGCTCAGGCGTAGTGTACCGAGCTGACGTGGACAACGGCGAGGTTATAGCCGTGAAGAAGCTTTGGCCAGCGATGGTTAACGGTGGCAACGATGAGAAGACCAACAAAAACGTGAGAGATTCGTTTTCAGCAGAAGTTAAGACACTTGGGACGATCAGGCACAAGAACATAGTGCGGTTTCTTGGATGTTGTTGGAACCGGAACACTAGGCTTTTGATGTACGACTACATGCCTAATGGGAGCTTAGGGAGTTTGCTTCACGAGAGACGAGGCTCTCCTCTTGGTTGGGATCTTAGATACAGAATCTTGCTCGGTGCAGCGCAAGGTTTAGCTTATTTACACCATGATTGCCTCCCACCCATTGTTCATCGAGATATCAAGGCCAATAACATCTTGATCGGTCTTGATTTTGAACCGTACATCGCTGATTTCGGTTTAGCAAAGCTTGTTGATGAAGGCGACATTGGCCGCTGCTCGAATACCGTGGCTGGATCTTATGGTTACATTGCTCCAGGTATGTTCACATCAAGAACTTAGAAGTCTCATAGAAACCCTAATTAAACCTATTTTCATAAACTGGTTTTTGTGTGTTTTTTTTGTAGAGTATGGTTATAGCATGAAGATTACAGAGAAGAGTGATGTTTATAGCTACGGTGTGGTGGTTCTTGAAGTGTTAACTGGGAAACAACCTATAGATCCGACGGTACCGGAAGGGCTTCATTTAGTGGATTGGGTGAGGCAGAACAGAGGAAGCCTAGAAGTTCTTGACTCGAGTTTAAGATCAAGAACCGAGTCTGAAGGCGATGAGATGATGCAAGTGTTGGGCACTGCTCTTCTGTGTGTGAACTCGTCTCCTGACGAGAGACCAACCATGAAGGATGTTGCGGCTATGCTCAAGGAGATCAAGCAGGAGCGTGAAGAGTATGCGAAAGTTGACTTGCTTCTCAAGAAATCTCCTCCGCCAACAACAACAACAACGCAAGAAGAAGATCGTAAGAATGAAGTGATGGCGGCGACGGCAGCTTCGTCTTCTAAAGAGATGAGACGAGAGGAGAGATTAGTGAAGAGTAACAACACGAGTTTCTCTGCTTCTTCTCTGCTTTACTCTTCTTCTTCATCGATTGAGTGATATGAGGCTTAAAAGGTTACGTGAGTGGCAAGCTTTCGTGTGTTGTTTGAGAAGTGAACTTTTTTTTTCTTTCAATTTTTCATTTTAAAATCTTTAGATATGTGATGTAAAAAAGAAGCAGAAGAATAGAATATGAGAGAAGGTGAGTGAGTGATCTTGTGATTAGCAAAGCGTGACATGAAACTGTAACTGTTTGGAACGGTTTAAAATCAATAATTTTTATCAATGGATCATGGAGATGTCAAAATAGGTGATCTTGGCCTAGCCACTGTCATGGAGCAAGCTATTGCCAAAACTGTCATTGGTATATAGTTTATGCTTCCCGTTTCTTGATGTTGCATACATTTTTCACATTTCAACTCTAACCAAATCTTTGAAGAAGGGCTATGTTCAATTCTGTCACATTTGACATTTTAAGAGTTTGTTTTATTCTTGGAATCAAATTGAAGTGTTACTACTTCCACTCGAAGTAGAAATCATGATGATGTGATTAAACATATAATTAACCAATGGTTCGAATAAAGATTGAGCTTACTAAATTTTCATGAACCACAAGGAAGAGTATAGAAACCAAAACAACCTCTAACGTTTCAAGTCTTTGAAGAACACATAACAGTTTCATAAAGCAAGAAGATAGATAGAATGGTAAAATCATAACAATGGACCAAATCAGAATCACTGATCTCCAGGAAGAGACTTGATGATGTCGGAGTCACCTGGATCAACGATGCTTAGGGTTGAAACTCGGAAGTATTTACCACAAGCGGTACCCAAATCGACATTGTTGCCATTGTAGTGATGGACTCCAACTTTGGCAAGCATTGCGTAGTACTCGATCTCTGATCTCCTCAACGGTGGGCAATTGCTAGAGATAAGAATCAACTTACCTAAAATACCAAAACGAATCATTCAACAGAAGTTCTCAACGAAGACGAAGCAAAAGATATAATATTAAGTCGATGAAGGAATGTTTAGTTACCTTTGGAGCTGCGAAGGGATTTGAGAACGGACTTGTAGCCAAGAGTGTATTTGCCACTCTTCATCACCAGAGCTAATCTGCTGTTGATTCCCTCATGGGACTTCTTCGACTTCTTCGCCTCAACCATTTTTTCACCGCCGGGAAAGAGCAAGGAGGAGGAGGAGCTTCGGGTGTTAAACAGAAATGGCTGCGCGGCGCTAAATGTGAGATTAATAGAGACGAAGAGCTCCCTTAGGGTTTCTTTCTTTTGTTTTAAGGTTTGAGGCCCAAACTCGAACTTAAGGCCCAAAATAAGCCTGGCCCAATTCTAAATTTTCTAGTTATTCCTTTGAAATTTTGGCGGGATTTGATCTATCATCGACTTCCTAATTTGGCAAATAATGATTGTGATTGTGATGCCATTCAGAGTGCTAAAAAGGTACCTTAAGAAAGCCATGCTACTTGCATGCACATGATCTCCTGGCGAGTCTAGCAGCTTTCTTGAGGTGTATATTAACGCACATAACTTTAAACTGAATCTAGTTTGTCATCATGTTTTAGTTTGTGTGTTTATTTTGTCGTCTCTGGAGTTTTATTAGTCTTAATATGTTTTTGGGTTGTCTACATCGTTATGAGAGATATTTGATCGAATCCTTTTATAAATGAGAATTAATCGATCAAATTTTAACTACATCGAGCATGTGAGATATTCCACGATCGACGTAGCTCTCCATGCAACACACGGATCCACGATATAGACAACTCTTCCGTAACAGACAAGTTTACCAAAGACAATTCTACGTGCAACACTTTGGAATCTGTGATCAGCTTTACAAATATTAATCTGCATAAATTTTAATACCAGACCATAGAACTAGTGTAGAAGACTTTAAACCACTGAGCACCATTGTTCCAAAAGAGTTCAAATGGTTCTAAAGGTTTTAACCTAGGATTTCAACCAGTTGATTCATCTTAACCAGTTTGACCGATTATAACCGGATTCTTCTTCTTTCTTTTAAATGGTTAGTGTGTCAATTTCCTACGTGACTAAGGATCGTATATATTGATTCGATACCCATATCAAAATCAAAAGGAAAAAAATTAGTATTGGTTATTGGGTCCAACAATCTCCAACCCAAACGTGCCAAGTCTAGCTTGGCTCGAGCTCGTGTGTATTTTAGCACACGTTTGCTTCTCTCTTCATCAAATAGTCTTAAGGCTTTTAACTTTGTGAAGAGTTTTCCATTTGATATGCTAGTGGATTAATTCTCAAACTTGTATGTGAGATATCTGAGACTTATTGAAACTTTTAGCTTTTCAATTTATCTCTCTGTTTTTTTAATCTCTGTTTCTCATTCAATTCAATTATGGTTTTGACATTTGTATATATTACGTTATAGTGTTCACGTTGATATTTCTATTTTCTCCAATATATCTTATTATAAGTCTCTTGCTCTCAATTTTTAGAGCTTTCATTATTATTCCTTTTTATAAAATACTTATATTACTCTTTAAAGGTTAAAAATTATAAAGACTGTATGTGACACTTTATAATTTATATTGTAGTTTTCAGTTTTGAAATGTAAGGTTTTTCTGTCTAGAATTTTGTTTTTATAATATATTTATGATGTTAAGTGTAACTAAATATTTTGTTATTTTAACACAACATATGAAAAGGGAAAGACAAATATTATAAACAAATTAACTAAAATACAAAACTTTGGTCATGTCTCTTTGTCTCTTTTCCAAACCCCTCGTATCTCACGCCGTCTCTACCATTTCTTTTCCTGTGCCAACCCAAAAAATGGACTACAAAAGTTTGGTCAAGTCGTAGATGTTAGAAAGAATAATTATTCTCATCACAATATTATATTGTTTGCTTATAGGTGAAGTTTTTTCACCGTCATCAAGTCGGTGACTTGATTTCTTTAATACTTTTAGCTTCCTATAAATACATGTACTTGTAACTTGTTATTCATAAGTTGAATACAGAAAAATTCACTATACTTTTCCTCTCCTCACCCACGTACACCAACACAATACAAGAAAGAAACTTTAATACTTCCTCCTTTTAATACACGAATCTCTCTCTCACCCTATCTCCTCACATCAAACGTAACTCTCTCCTCTCTCCCATCTCATCTCATCTTCTCTCTCTTTTATTAACTTATATCAATCCACTATATCAATATATAGTGGTACATCTTTAGTATAGTTTCATACGTTATCAGCACGAACTGCTCTTATATTATGTTTTATTGTTTATATGCTATGCCGGGATGGTAGGCTATGCCTTCTCCGAGCCGATTGTTATGGTAGGCTTTGTCTCCACAATCGAAAAATCATTTCTTAAGCCGGGATGCTAGGTTGTACCTACTCCGAGCAAATGATCATATGGTAGACTATGTCACCTTAGATCATATAAGAGTTGATGGTGAAACCTCCTCTTGGAGTAGAGGCTTTGCCTCTTCCTGAATATTTACTTTTCTGTAATTTACTTTTTCGCTATTTACTTTCTGCCATCTAAATTTCTGCTAATTTATACTGTTATAATGCCATTTTTTTGCAAAATTTGAATTTGAATTTATATTTAATGAACTGATCTATGATCTATGCAGATATCATGTCAAATTTGGCTAAGCTCGAAATTTCCGCCCTTGATATTTCTGGAAACAATTATATGACATGGGCAATAGGTGCAAAAATGCATCTAAAAGGAAATGGGCTTCTTGATGCCATTGACAAGTCGAAAGAGACGCCAGATGAGAAAAAGGCGAAAGCCATGATCTTTCTACTTCATCACATCCACGATGGTTTAAAAGATGAATACATCACTAAAGAAGATCCTGCGGATCTTTGGCAATCTTTGAAAGAAAGATTTGACCATCAAAAATATATAGATTTGCCCAAAGCCAAATACCAGTGGCTATATCTCCGGTTTCAGGACTATAAAAGTGTTGTTGAATATAATTCTGCCTTGTTCAGAATAATTTCCAAGATGGTGCTATGTGGAGAAAATGTGAGCGATTATGATATGATTGAAAAAACGCTCTCCACATTTCACCCTGGAAATATAGTCCTGCAACAACAATATCGGGCAAATGGCTATACTCGTTATTCAAAATTGATGGATGTTCTCCTTGTTGCAGAACAGAATAACGAGCTTGTGATGATGAACCATCAGACTCGTCCCACTGGAGCTGCTCCATTCCCAGAAGCGAATGTAGCATCGTCCAGCCAAAATAATGGACGAGGACGTGGACGTGGATATGGTCGAAACCGAGGTCGTGGCCGTGGCCGTGGACGTGGTCGGGGACAAGGAAAAGAGTACCGTCCCGACGAGTCCAACAATGAAAGGAATATAAAAGATCTCGAGCAAATGATTACGGCCGAGATTCTAAAAAGCAAAAAGAAAGTGTTTGCTACAGATGCGGCATGAAAAATCACTGGGAGCGTACTTGTCGTACACCCAGACACTTAGCCGATCTGTACCGGGAATCACAAAAAGCAAAGGAGAAAGAAAGTGAGACTAACTTCATCTCCAATGAACCCGGTCCTTCCTTTCACGGCCTAAACGATGATACTCATCTTGATGTTTCAGATTTTCTGGTTGACTCCGAAGAGATCAACGGAAAAACAGACGACTAAAAGGACATGATATACATAGTTATCTTCCTGAATAAGATAACCTAAAAGTTTGATCTTTTTGTTGTAAAATAGTTTTTAATGTGGTATTTTGTATCTTGTGATATAAGCTTTGTATTGTTTAATACTTATTAATGCATCTTTGTTAAATCCAGAAATGACGAAATTTGAGACTCGTGATGGAGATATGTGTCTTGCAGACAGTGCTACAACGCACACAATACTCAAAGATAAAAGATATTTCTCCGGTCTCAAAATTAAAGATTCCGTTGAAAGCGTGAATACCATTTCTGGTGGTGCAAAAATAATATTGGGCTCTGGAAGAGCCAATTTTTCAATGCCAAGGGGAACAAAGTTTGAAATAAATGATGCATTATATTCCCCGAAGTCTTATAGAAACTTATTGAGTTTCAAAGATATCCGTAAAAATGGATATCACATAGAGACTATAAATAAGAATGGCATTGAAATCCTTTGCATCAAATCGGAGGGACAAATATTGGAAGAGTTGAAAATGATGTCCTCCGGATTATATTGCACAAATATTACTCTGACTGAATCATATGTTACAGTAAACCCGAAGTTTACTAGTACATTCAAAATCTGGCATGAAAGGCTAGGGCATCCAGGTTCAGTCATGATGAGAAAAATTGTGCAAAACTCAAATGGCCATCCGTTGAAATACGGGAAAATTTTAGAAACGGGCGAGTTCATATGTAATGCATGTTCTCAAGGAAAACTCATAACTCGGCCATCACCAGCGAAAGTTGGGAATGAATCCCTGTGTTCTTAGAGAGAATACACGGTGATATATGTGGGCCTATTCACCCACCATGCGGACCGTTTCAATACTTTATGGTATTAATTGACGCATCAAGTAGATGGTCACATGTGTGTCTTTTGACAACACGAAATACGGCTTTCGCAAGATTCATTGCCCAAATAATCAGGTTGAGAGCACAGTTCCCTGATTATACTATTAAGAAAGTGAGATTAGATAACGCTGGTGAATTCACTTCACAGCCTTTAATGACTATTGCATGTCATTGGGAATCGATGTTGAGCATCCGGTTCCACATGTCCATACACAAAATGGCATGGCTGAGTCTTTGATTAAACGGTTGCAACTGATTGCAAGACCGTTAATAATGAGAACAAAACTCCCAATTTCTATATGGGGTCATGCTATTTTGCATGCTGCAGCGTTGCTCCAAATACGACCAAGTGCTTATAATATATATTCCCCATTGCAATTGGCATCTGGTCAGGAGCCAAACGTATCCCATCTCCGTGTTTTTGGTTGTGCGGTTTATGTTCCGATAGCACCGCCACAAAGAACAAAAATGGGGCCACAAAGGAGATTGGGAATATACGTTGGGTATACGTCACCGAGTATTATTCGGTATCTTGAACCTCAAACTGGTGATATGTTTACGGCACGTTTTGCCGATTGCCATTTTAATGAAGATGAATTTCCAGCGTTAGGGGGAGGAATTAAAGAGGTTCCAAAAGACCTCACATGGTGTACACCGAATTTGTTACACTTTGATCCCCCGACAAAACAACGCGAATTGGAAGTTCAGAAAATTATACATTTACAAAATATGGCAAATCAATTACCAGACGCGTTACAGATACAAAAAGAGTGACGAAATCATATATACCCGCTGCAAACGTTCCATCAAAGATAGATGTTTCTAAGGAACAAAATGATGGAAGCATAGCAAATGCACCCAAAGTCCAATTAAAGAGGGGGAGGCCGATGGGCTCTAAAGATAAAAATCCCCGAAAGAAAAAGAATTTGGGAGAAAAGGTTAGAAGAACCTTGTAAAGAAATATGTCTAGAAGACATAAACAAAATGGTTTTTGAAGAACCAGAGAAAGAGATTCGTCCAGAAGACGAACATGATACAGAAAAATTTGAGATTTCCATCAACTTCGCCCAAAATGGAAAAGTATGGACAAGAAATGAAATAGAAGATGATGATGGAATATTCTCTTTTTCTGTATACAAAGAAATTGATCATGAAAGTGATGATCCAGATCCAGAAACAATATCAGAGTGTCTGAAAAGACCTGATTGGGAGAAATGGAAAATGGCCATCCAAGCTGAATTACTCTCCCTCAATAAAAGAAGTGTTTTTGGACCTATTGTCACAACTCCTGAGAATACAAAACCCGTCGGGCACAAATGGGTTTTTGTAAGAAAAAGAAATGAGAAAAATGAGGTCACAAGATATAAAGCCCGACTTGTGGCTCAAGGTTTTTCTCAAAGACCGGGAATTGATTATGAAGAAACATATTCCCCAGTAATGGATGCCATAACATTCAGATTTTTGATGAGCTTAGCAGCGTCTCAAAATCTTGAAATGTATCTCATGGATGTTGTGACAGCATATCTATATGGATCTCTTGAAAATGAGATATATATGAAAATCCCAGAAGGATTAAAAATGCCTGAGGATTTGAAATCAAAGGCTAAGGAGATCTGTTCGGTCAGATTACAGCGATCACTTTATGGACTAAAACAGTCCGGACGCATGTGGTATAATCGCTTAAGTGAATATTTGTTGAGTAAAGATTACGTCAACAATGCGATATGCCCTTGCGTATTCATTAAGAAATCCTCGTCAGGATTTGTGATTATTGCTGTATATGTAGATGACCTGAACATGATTGGAACTCAAAAGGAAATTGATGATGCAAGAACTCATATGAAAGAAGAGTTTGAAATGAAAGATCTTGGAAAGACAAAGTTTTGTCTTGGGCTCCAGATAGAGCATTTCCAAGATGGTATATTTGTGCATCAGTCAAATTACACTAAAAGAGTGTTAAAACGCTTTTATATGGACAAAGCAACTCCTTTGAGTACTCCAATGGTTAATAGATCTCTTGATGTTGAAAAGGATCCATTCCGTCCTTGTGAGGATAACGAGGAAGTGTTAGGTCCTGAAGTACCTTACATGAGCGCTATTGGTGGACTAATGTATCTTGCAAATTGCACTAGACCAGATATAGCATTCGCTACTAATCTGCTTGCAAGATATAGTTCGTCCCCTACGCGCAGACATTGGAATGGAATAAAACATATTTTTCGTTATCTTCAAGGATCAATTGATTTAGGATTATTTTATCCTAAAAACTCAAAATGTGTTTTAGTTGGTTTTGCTGATGCAGGATATCTATCAGATCCACACAAAGCTAGATCACAAACAGGTTATGTTTTCACAATTGGTGGAACCGCGGTCTCCTGGCGTTCGCAAAAGCAAACTTTGGTTGCAACGTCTTCAAATTATGCAGAAACTATTGCTCTCCATGAAGCATGTAGAGAGTGTGTATGGCTCCGGTCTATGACTCATCACATACAAGAATCAAGTGGAATAGTCATAGAGAAAGAGCCAACAAAAATATTTGAAGACAATTCTGCATGTGTCACACAACTCAAAGAAGGTTATATCAAGAGTGACAGAACGAAGCATATTCCTCCAAGATTTTTCTCATACACTCAAGAACTCCAGAAAAATCAAGAAGTGGACATCGAGTATATTCGTTCAAGTGACAATGCAGCCGATCTTTTTACAAAGGCGCTTCCTACTACAGTGTTCAAGAAGCATGTTCACAGTATTGGAATGCGTCGTCTACAAACTTGTGAAAAGAAAAGATTATATCTTTTCCAGGGGGAGATTATGCTGCGGTACTCTTTTTCCTAAGTCATAGTTTTTATCCCATTGGGTTTTTCTATGACATAGGTTTTTTAACGAGACCGTACATAATACATAGCGGATAATTAAGGGGAGTGTTAGAAAGGATAATTATCCTCATCACAATATTATATTTTTCTTATAGGTAAGTTTTTTCACCGTCATCAAGTCGACTTGATTTCTTTAATACTTTTACTCCCTATAAATACATATATTGTAACTTGTTATTCATAAGTTCAATACAAAAAATTCACTATACTTCTCTCCTCACCCACGTACAAACACATACAAACTTTCACTTCCTCCTTTTAATACACAACCTCTCTCTCACCCTATCTCCCTCACATCAAACGTAACTCTCTCCCTCTCTCCTTTCCATCTCATCTCATCTCCTCTCTCTTTTATTAACCAAGTTATATCAATCCACTATATCAATATATAGTGGTACATCTTTAGTATAGTTTCATATCAGTAGAAAGATTTTTAAAAAAGTCTAAAATTATTATCGATCTAGTAGACTAGTAGTATAGTATCGATCTATATCAGCAACCAGTATTAATTACTCCCTCTGTTTCAGAATGTAAGATGTTTTAGAGATTTCACACAAATTAAGAAATATTTAGTGTTCAATAATTAATGTATTTTTATCTCACATAAACCACTTTTCATAAGTATTAACCAATAAAAATTCAAGAATTGAATTACTTTTAATAAATTGTTCTTAAAGTTTGCAATTTGTTAACATTAATTGAAAAAAGTACCTTAAACAAATCTAAAACATCTTATATTATGAAACAAGAAAAAAAGCTAAAACATCTTACATTCTGAAACAGAGGGAGTATTATCTTTTAGCCTCAGTCTAAAATTCAAACTAATCTTCCGAACTTATGTTATGAATATTCGAATTTTTTCTTGTCACTTAATACGTTTTTTTTTGGGATAAAATTTGTCACTTAAGACGTTCACATTGATTAAGTATAAGTAGAAAATATAATGGAATGATTCAATCGCTAACCATAATGGCCTGTTTCAGTGCTAGCTATGGGAGGCCCTTCATGGCTTCAAGATCGGCTGCAACGAGTAGCTCAATTTCTGCATTTTGTTATCCCTTTGGTGGATTCTTTTTGTTTTACCTTGTTTCATAGTGTGATGCTCTGTTCATTTGGGTCTGTGAACTATTGTTTTGTGTTTCCCTTGTTACATTTGGTTCTATACTTCTATCCATCAATAATATTCAGACGTTAAAAAAAAAAACAAACAAAACAAAACGGTAATCCATCAACTAACATAATAAATTCTTATAACCATTAAATCACAATAAATTGACTCAATAATTTGTAAATCTTGGTTGTTGTTAAACATTTATACCAACTCGAATCAAATGCTTTTGTTTTTAACCTACAGATTTTAACTCGGAATAATTATTCCACACATATTCACAAGACGTATAAAAGCGCATGGCTTTTTCCGACCAAAAAAAAGTGCATGGCTTTTAAAACCAAAAAAAAAAGGTGCATGACTTTTTGGAGATCCTACCAACGTACGGATCATCTCACGATAAGATTACCGTGACACCCTATCACAATCAAATCTCAACTTTCCTCCCTTTTTTTTCTATGACCAGTGAGTGATCCGGAGACTAATCCATTTACCGGGTTTAGTAAGGGGTTTAAAGCGTGACGCCATTTTGACTGGCCAACTATAATTAGTTTAGATAGTTCTACGCTTTACGATAATTGATCTCTCTCAAAAACCAACATGGTCAACTCATTTTCAAGTGGAAACCACTAAATCACTATGCTTGATTTTAACTTTCTTTTTCCCTTTATTTCTTTGGTGTATCTTAACTTTTCAATTTCTTTTTGTCGTTTGTATATATCTTAATTACTATATGGTCATTTACTAGTTTTGTTAAAAGAACAATATGTTTCTTTTAAGTTTTAGCCATTTCTTTATCAAAGAAGAATAAAGAAACTTATTATCCTTTCAAAAATAATTAGAAGTATTTTTATCTAATTAAGATTATATTTTTGAAAAAAAATAAAACTTCCCTATTGATTTAGTTATATTTTTTGTATTGGTTTAAATTTTCAATTTCAAAATTTAATAGAATTTAAAATTGAAATGTAACTTTAATCTAATGTTAACATTTCCGTGGTGCGCATCTTAAATAGGGAGACAATTCTCTATTATATATTTCCTCTGTTCCTAATTTTTTTTTTTTTTTGAGATTTAACACATTAAAAAGACACAATAAAACTTAACTATAAATATATTGTTTTTTAGTCGTTAACAAATTTCCTTAACTTTTTAACCAACTATAGTTCAATAATTTAAATTTTTTTTTTAAGTTTACAATTCTATCATTATTAAGTAATAAAAAATACACTGAAAACCTAAAACATTTAACAAAATTATTTTTTCAAATAAAATATGTATGTATATTATACCCGAAAAAGGTAAAAAGTAAAAGTAACAAAAGACAAAAAGGGGGCTCAGACGACAGAAAAAGTCCAAAACTAAATAGACACTACATGGCTTATTTTATTTTCTTATCATTTAAAAAAAAAAAAACGTTTCACAGCCAGCAAACAGATAATTAACTACAACTATGCGTAAATTGATATAAAGTACACCTAATAATTTATAGATATATTCTTTTTGTCACAGTAACATAGATATATAAACGCATCAATGGTTCTGATGAACAGTCGATCACACATATGCATAGCAATTCAATTTTTTTGTTTAAAACCCTTCTTTTTAAAAAAATATCCTCTTACAAAATAAAAATAAAAATAAAGTAAAAGAAACGAGACTCTCAGTGGAAGAATTGTTTTTTGTTTTGTCTCTTTGGCAACAAAAAGGAAAAATTGTTTTCTTTGTTTCGCTAAAGGCAGTAAAAACATTGTTGGTGACATTGACAGTTCATTACAAGCATTGATGCGATCATATATCTTTTTTTTCTTTTAACAGCGATGCGATCATATATCTATAATTATTTGATACCTTATATCAATTTACGCATATTATTACTTTATCTTTTTTGTAACTGATTTACGCATATTATTGATCTGCTTTCTCTGCGTTTTACGTGTGCATCAAATTTCAAAGAATTTTAAGATTTTTGTTTTCGTTGATGAAGTTTACTTACTAACTTCATTCACATTTCAGATACAAATTGTGTTCACGTAATAGATTAGTAGTACGAGATTTAGACGATTTCAAACAATATACATTGTGAATTGTTTGTACTATTCTTCGATTTTTTTTTCTATATCTAATGTTGATTAATTCTATGAGAGAATGCCAATAAAAGTGCCCAAAGCAGAGAACAAGACGCTTATAGGACCCAAGTGTCAAATCCGGATCAGTCTTTCTCTTCACTTTTAATGGTAGTCTCTTATAGGAGTATAAAATTTTAGTGAAGTACTTTTTTCACAATCAAACGGTCTAGACCCGTATCTTCGTTCATAGACATGCATATGTCTAATTGTTTTTTACAAGCACACACACACACAAATAGCATAGGCTATCTTCGTAAATAAAAATAATATACTTTACCGCGTATAAGGAGGATTTGATTAAGTTCACGAAAAAGCGGTGGGAAAAGAGCGGCTTAGCTTGTGAAATCTCAAGTTCGGTAAGTAGGAAAATAATAAGAGAGGTGATACACATGTGTTTTTACATAGATCCTTTTCAGTATTTTGTGGTCCTCGCTTTCACGTTTACGGAAAAAGAAATACAATAGTTATCACAGAAACAAGAACTTTTTAGAGAATTCAATAGTTATATGAACCAATTCATGATTCAATAAACTATTCCTGGTAACTGGGAATTCATTAGTTTGGCTTGAGATGTCCTGGTTATATCAAATCTCACACTCCATGATTAATTAGACTGAAGTTGATTCCCTAACAAAATATAGCATATATGTAGGTCTCCAACTCAAAAGTAATTGTGGACCGTAAAGGCCATAACATAATTTATTATTATTTATATAGCAGAAACACAAGCCTAGCTAGATCAAGAACTTTATCATTGGGATTGGGTAATGGACGTAGTTAATAATAAGGTTAATTAATTAGGGGGAAAATGATGCTGTAATGTGTCTCATCTTCGAAGATAGAGGAAAGTATATTAGAATGCTAATTAAGATTGATATATATATATATATACGACTATGTTGAAACATACATATAATATGATGCCTTATTAAGAATATACATATTTGAGAGTTTTAATGCCCCATGCCATACAATGTGTACACGTGTCAGCTCATCTGTGACTTCTTATTCTCTATATATAGGAGCTCATTTTGTGACTTCTCAATACAAAAGCTCCCACTCGCTTTCGTCTTTTTCTACTCTTGCATGCCTTGTGTTTTTTTCATACACATCTCTCGTAAACCCTAGTAAATCATACAAGGTCAGTTCCCTTTTCTTTAATCATACATACTAAACAAGTTCTACTTTGTGTTTCGTGTTACTCTTACATACGTACAACGCGTATATGCATGTATGTATGATTAAAGACGATATTTGTATACACTTACTTACGTATATGCATCATGCATGTATTTTCCCTCCGTTTGATCTTAACTTATTCCACGTACGTATATGTTTATTTTGTTTTGCATGTATATGTTTTCAACTCTCTAAAGCTCATGGATTCTTATCATTAGGTCATGATGGAGTCAAAAAGTTAACCAAGTAGACTTAAGACGTTTATAATCAAAGCACGAATAGCAATGGATAAAGATTTCTCGGTACATACGTTTTCCTATATCTTTATGTATATGCTTCAGTTCTTATCTTTTCATATCAACCTGATTCTCCAACTCCGGTTTCTCTCAGGCACCGAACTTCTTAGATGAATCTAGTATGATAGACAATAGATTGTTCAATAGCCACCTTCAACAACAAAAGCAATCGATGCCGCAGCATGACCATCAACTATCTACTTCCGGGTTTGGAAAAACGTATTCTTTTGATCAAATGAGCTTTGCAGACGTGACGCAGTTTGCAGACTTCTGTCCGGGAGTGGCGCTGAACCAGACTTCTAACCATGACGATCAAGAAACCGGGATCGACCCGATTTATTTCTTGAAGTTCCCTGTCTTGAACGAAAACATAGAGTACCATAACCAAACGCAACATCTAATGTTTTCTCAAGTAGGTAGCGACTGTGGAGGAAACATATCCAGCGGTTTTCTTGAGGAGAAAGATATTCAAGACGTAGACAACGACAATTACGCCGTGAAAATCCGTTCTACTGGAGGAGAAGAACAAGAAAATAGAGAGAACAAGAATGTTGCGACAAAAGAGGTGAAGATCAACAAGAGGAAGAGAGCTAGAAGAATCAAGACCAGCGAAGAAGTGGAAAGCCAACGAATGATTCATATCGCGGTCGAGAGGAACCGTAGGAAGCAAATGAACGAGCATCTACGTGTCATCAGGTCCCTCCTGCCTGGCTCCTACGTTAAAAGGGTATGATATTCATAAATAAAGTGTATCGTGACCATCTCATTCAAGGTCCCTTATATTATGGGGGACCCGAAACTTTTTTATTATCCATATGTATATATAAAATATTGGATTTGGATTTGGATATAAAACAACATCATATTGTAAGTTATTCCATAAAAAAAAAATCCGTAGATATTGTTTAAGAAATATATTTTGAATTTTACTTTTTATAGTATATATTATTTTTTTGCCCAGTCTCCCTAATAGACTAAAACTGAGCCGGTGCTGAAATCAAACTAAAATTTTATGTATATTATAGGGAGACCAAGCATCGATCATAGGAGGAGTAATAGAGTTTGTAAGAGATCTCGAGCAACTCCAACAATGTCTGGAATCACAGAAGCGTGAGAGAGTCCTGGGAGATATGACCTCGCCAAAAAATTCTTCTTCTTCACCCATAACTGCGGTAACTCAACCGCTCACTATTACCGGAAATGTAACCGAGCTAGAGGTTGGAGGAGGGCTTTGGGAGGAGACGGCGGAGAACAAGTCGTGTTTTGCTGACGTGGAGGTAAAACTTAGAGGGTGTGACGCCATGATCAAGATACTTTCAAGAAGAAGACCAGGACAACTGATCAAGACCATAGCTGCTTTGGAGGATCTTGATCTCTCGATTCTTCACACTAACGTCACTACCATGGAACAAACCGTCCTCTACTCCTTCAATGTCAAGGTAAGTTTCACTTGCTTAATTGTATAATAGGCGTTTAATTACTTACTATAAATAGTAAGTATGTTTTAGTAAACAAAGCGGAAAACTAACTGTCTAGTGGTTTCTTCTGGTCACTGAGAGAGCATATGTTTTAATGGAGGCGATTACATGTTCTTAATGTCGGAGTATTCACTAATCAGTACTAGTCATAAAACACAGCTATAGTTCTACTTAATAGGCTATACTGTATTCCACAATAAGCATTTATTATGGATTAGCATAGTAGTGCCTGAAGTTTGGGATACCTAAGGCAAATGAGAAAAAAAATTGTTTATATACATTTTTGTAATAAATTATTCGTGGTAAATATTACGATATATTCTTAATCTATGAAATGGAGATTTAAAATATATTAATAATATACCAAATAAAATTTTGAAAACAGGGCCACAAAAATTTGCACAGTATATTAAGGGTCCTATTTTTTTGTTAAAGATATTAAGGGTCCTAAAACATATACTTTTTTCTTTTGTTCACTAGGCTTTGCCTTGTGGGTTAGTATTGTACTACAAAGTATATGTACTAACAGCTAAAGGCTAACATGAGGTAGACGTATAACATGTGCAGATTACAAGTGAGACGTGGTTAAAGGCAGAAGCTATTGCAAGTTCCATCCAAGAGATATTTAGTTTTATTAATGCAAATACCATGTAATGGTTTTATATATTTTCCACTTTTAATATTAGTTCGTTTAAAGACACTTTAAATAAGTTTATGGCTGTAACCTCAAAAACAAAAGTTTTTGTTGGATGCATGTTGGATGTCTTTTTGGTTTGTTTGTTTTTGTTTTGTTTTGTTTTTTTTTACCTTTTAATGTCATTAGTTTCTTTTTGTGTTAGATATGGTGAATCGAATCATCAAGAAATATCTATTGTGATTTTGTGGGTAGTTTGTGACATTTTGATGAAATAATTTATAAGTCCTGAACGTTGGAACAATCTTAATTTGTTTTTTTTTTTACCTTATTTTCTTGAGATTTGTTTATTCCACAAATTAATCAGATCTAAAGTCTGTTAGCTTCTTCAGATTTTTTTTTGTTTTTGTTTTTGCATGGATTCTATATTAATTTGTATTTACAGAGTTTAACAAACGAGGTACGTGCAAGTGCAAGTGCAAGTTGCAACGTTATCTTGCATTTGCACACCTTTGTTGATCTCTACTTTCTTGTAAATGTACCATCTATATATTCTTATTCGTTTGGCATTTTTTGTCACAATGAAAGCATTTCACAATTTTGCACTTTCTTTTACCGGTTTATCAAGTTTTACTTTCTCTACTTTCTTTCGTTACCCTTCTCCTCCTTCACAACAAGTAAAATCCACACTGAGAATATCCAGCAAGATCCATAAGTACTGGAGCTCCTTACCAAGCAGTGGCACTGGCGGTGACCAACAGCTTAAAATGGTTTAAAGTTTAAACATAGAAACTGTGTCTTGAACGATTATCTTTTCAAAGTGTTAATTAGAGGCTCCTGATTTGATTGTTTCTATGTTTCAATATATTTGGTCACTTATTGTCGTCGTTGTTGGTTTTGTTGGATTAAGTGTGTAGCGGTCATAGCTACACTCTCTACCGGTTATCGTCGACAAGGATTTGGTGAATTTTTTATCCACTTTAAAGAACAGAGGATACTATTTGGTGTAGGTGTTATGGACCAGAAATTGCGGTAAGTTGCATACATTTATTTTATAGAATGAACATTATAATGTCCCAAATTACAAACTACACAATCTTACTGCAACTATAAATCTCACACAAATGACGTAGACCGAGATTGATCATTACAATCTTATAACAAAGATCACACACATTCAAACGATACTCCCACCCATTATTATAATCTCAAATACGATGTAGTAACGTGGAGGGTAAATGTGATTTAAAAGAGGCATATGTCGAATCTATTTATAGATTTCGATGACGGAAAATGGATAAACCGAGCATACGATCTCACAACGAGAAAAACCTGAGGCAAATGAAATAGCTTCAATCTCTGAAAGATATCTCTCTTTACCACCGGAACATTGTGTTAACATTATCATGTCCATACCAAACACAATGTTAGAACAAACATCTCCGCTCTTCGCTTCTAGTGGTGTAACCATGTCCACTATTATCACCTTTCCATTGTTTGGAAGACTCTCCCGACAGTTTTTAAGAATTTTCACGCACTCATCGTCCTTCCAATCATGCAAGATCCTCTGTTATTATTCAAGGTTATAGTTATGCTTTGCTATGTAATTTCAGTACGTATGCAAATCTGTATTTATTTATCGGTTGCGATCATATTTGTAGAAGGCTTACTATCATGAAAATAGCATCTCCGTTTGGATTTTTTGTGAACATATCTCCCGCCACATGTTGTACGCCTGAAACCAGTTTTACTAAAGTTAAAACTCGTATACAGATGTATAAGAAAATGTTTTGATGTCAAAGTTTACGATCATTAAAGACTATTATGCATGAAAAATAAAATTGCATTGGATTCAGCATTTCTTATCAGAGCTAGATAGAGACGAGTATTGGTACTATATCTTAACTAAAAAATAAAAAATTCACTAGATCATTTTGTAAGCTGCGTGTGTACTAGGATAGTACTAATTAGTTTTGAGAATTTTCTCTAGAACTGCTAGTTTTATATTTTTCATGTTTATGCTATAATTAATGATAAAAACAATAGTAATAACATGATTCATACCGGGATAAGGAGGAGCAGCGGTTAAAACTGAGGGTAAATCGAAATTGATACCCTTAATGTGAGGATATTTGGAAGTGATGAGACTTAGTATGTGACCAAGTCCTCCTCCCACATCCACCAAAGTCTTGACATCTTTGAATCCTTCATAAACATTTAGAACTTTCTCCATAACGATGGTGGAAGATTCCAACATAGCCCGGTTAAACACTTCACCGAATTTTGCATCCGTTTGGACGTATTCGTATAATTTCATCCCATGCGCATAACTGAATGCATCTCTTCCTTCTAATACCACATCTTTGAGATGCATCCTGTGGAACAAAAAAAAACCATTAATTGGTCATTATATTAAGTGGTAATAAACCGGTTTAATGTATTTGAAGAGTCGACTATTGTTTTCTATTGTCTTGATATGGGAATAATAATCATAAGTACCAAGTCTTGATAAATACGTCGCTATGGAACACCATGCACAGAGACGCAAACGAACCCGAGACGTCATTATTGTTTGAGAGATATTTGAAGACCGGTTCGGCTGCATATACCCTCTCGACTCTGTCGGTTTGGCCGTTCTCTTCTAATACTACAGTACGGCATTTTAAAACCGAAAAGGTGGCGAGAAACCGCAGCATCCGGTCTAGCAAAACCGGAGCTTCCGGGTTGCTCGGTTTGGTTGGGAGTCTTGAAGCTATCTCAGAAGGTGAAAGCCACAAACCGTCGCCTAAGGTGGTGATGATGTCGACCACACCGAGCTCCAAAGCGGCCTTGAGGACCATGGGGAAGGCGTTTGCGTTTGAGAGCCTCCTCGCTAGCAAACTCGCATCTTCTTCAACTTGTTGTTCTTCTTTGGTTTTACCCGGTTTAAGTTTGCGGTTATCCATTGTTCGTGTTTGATAGGAGTGATGCTACTAGGGTGGGTTGGTTTAAACTTACACACATTGTGCCTAGGAATTTATAGGGTAAAGTATCAATGGTGTTACTTGTTAGAGACATTTGGTTAGGTGACCGATGACACAAGATTGAGATATCTGGCTAACATTGTGTCCTTCCTTTTTCTTTCGCACATTAATATATCTATTATTTTGATTGTTTTGGTTAATTTTAAGCTAAAGTGGCCATGTAGGCAAGAACATGTTTCGTTCAATTAGCCATTTTCATTAACGTGGTATTTACGTTAGCCCATTATTAACGAAATGTAAGTAGATGTTTCAGTCGATAGAAACCAAAATACATCAACACACACCGCAACTACAGGTTTCTGCCTACAAATTCAAACAGATTAAGGAAAAGTAAAAACAATGGTTACTTTACATATGGACTATATAAACAATGGTTACAAATTAAACAACGAAGGTAAAGTAAAAACTAAAATTTGCTTTATTATTTTTAACTGACATTTGTCTTGGAAGAAGATGAAAGTGAAAAAAAGTAAAAACTCAACGATGGTAAAGTAAAAACTAAAAGATTTATCGAGTGAAGCATTGACAATTGGCTATACAGTTTTCATTTCAATTGGCTCAGGCTCTGCTGTTCAGCCAGAGTGTTTTGGAAACTGGCTTAACTTTAATTAGATTCATAATGACAAAGTCAAACCGATAAAAAGGTGATTTATTTCAACGTATCAAAAATCATTGTTGTTAGCGAATGCAACTAACTTTATTTGCATCTAGTCAAATTTAAACAAAACTTACACCGAACCACCATATCACCATTTTGTTCGACTTGGTTCAATTTGATTCGAGTTTTGCATTCGGATTGAATCTAGGATACTTAAAAGTTTAAAATACAAGACAGAAAACAAAATTCCAAAGAAAGGATCTAAGAAAGACTCCTATCAAACTGAACATATATTTTCTTGCCTTGAATCGCTGAGGACATGAATTAGTACGTAGTCGTCTCAATCGTATTTGTGGTTTGTTATAATTTTCTTTCTAAAATTCAACAGTGTACTATAGTCTATAGTCATGAATAATACTTCAAATTCATTTGACGTAAATTGAGAAAATTATTCAAAGTATATAAAATTTATTGTGACTCGATTAAAGTTAAGAGTCAAGAAGCCCCAACAGATAACCATTAAGTTTTCCCATAAAAAGGAACTGTCATTAACATTTACCAATGAGATTTACGGAGAAGACGTTAAAACAGATTCCTCTTCTTCAATTAATGTCTCTTAATCAAATTTATTATCCTCAACTGTAATCTGCCACTTTCCTTCTCTATATAATCTGTATCATTACATGCATGCTTGCATTCAAACCAAAACAAAGCAGATCTCTTCTAGTATCTCTTTTAACATCTTTAAAGAAGTGACCTTACAAAAAGAAAATGGCTTCAAGGTTCTCATCACTCACCAATCTTGTGCTTCTCTCAGCAGCTGCGTTGCTTCTGGTCCACGCAAGTGCTCGCAATTTGCAGCAAACTCAGGATTTTCCTCTCCATGGAGCAGCTACTTCTCCTACCAATGCTGAGTCTCCAACCGTTACAGCTCCTCTCGACGACAGTAAGAATTTCATATTCGGTGGTGCTGCCGGCGGAGTAGGCGGATTCATGGGAATGCCAGGTGCTGGTGTTGGTGGTGGACCCGGTTTGACTTTGCCTCTCCCTTCCGGGACGCCGCTTCTTGGTGGGCTTGGTGGCTTGGGTGGTGCTATGGGCCTTCCCGGTGATGGACCGATTGGTGGTGGTTCTTTCCCGGGCTCACGAGGTGGTTTGGTGTCTCCTTGAAAAAGAGAGATTAAGATGATTGGTCCCTAGCTTGATTTAAGATGTGTTTGAGTTTTAGTCATTGTTGTTGTTTCGGTTTTTCTCGTATTTGGTTGTTTTCATAATCACCAGTTTATGGTTGAATAATGTGTTTGTGTGTTTCCTTGATTTGCTTTAGTAAATGTTTCCTTTTTGTTTGACTTGTGTGGTATGTTTATGTTCTACTGCATAAATACTAAAACATAATATGAATAAGTAATTTAAGAGAAAATGTAAAAAGGATTAAACTATAAAATTATAAAACTGAGAAATGTATACTTTTTATGGCTAAACAGATTTATCTTATTAGAATGATAAAAAAATATAAAGTACTTAAAGCGGCATTCAAATTCTCATAAATTTGGATTGATTTTTTTTGGTGGTTTAGCTGTTGAGATTGATTACCAATTTTGGTCGATCCTTGCATGTATACAACTATTGATCATAAACTATAAATATGTATGCACGCCAAAAAAAATTCAAGGAACAGTAATAATCAAATTCTCCATTATAAAAGCGTCTTGTTATTGCAACAAACAGAGAAACGACATAATATACAAGGAACAGAGTTTTGTCATCGTTATAATCATCAATATGTCACCGAGTCCGAGACATGTTATAAAGAAGATAATTTTAAAAACTGATCATCTAAGTGGTGCTGTCTTGAGACAAGGCATCCCAGTGTGAGATTTCTTTTTCTTAATTTTCTCAGTTAAAATCCAATGGTTGCTTCACCTTCAAGTTTCATAGAATGGGTTTTTTTTTTTTTTTTTTTCTTTGTCTGGTTAATTTAGGACTGACGCTATGTTATTGGACCCGTTTGTGTCGTTAGAAGAATTTTCAAGTAATATTTTTCAACTTCCACAATGTATAAACTAAAAATTGTTATAGGATAAATATAATCTAAGCAGTCATTATTTGTGTGTTCTGTTTTGCTCTGTTTCTTGATCAGTTACGCCTCCAGGTGGATTCAGAGACCAACCCAAGAGAGGTCAAATCACCTATTCATTCTTATACATATACAGAAAGTTTATCTCTTCCTTAATGTTTCGTATCATGTAATTTGATAACCTCTGTGCAGGTTTTGAAAGTGTTACATACATGCTACAAGTGAGAGAGAAAGACTCTTCCATCTCCACATACTCGCCTCTTGAAATCTTGAATTGAATATTCTCATGGTTTTGTAACTTCTTGCAGGGAGGAATCATTCACCAAGACTTCACTGGTTATAAGGATACAATCCATGAAGGAGATGTTCATGTAAAAAAAAAAAACTGATAACTGAATGAATCTTCTGGTTTCATCCTTTTTGATTCTGGTTTTTATTACAGTGGAGGAGAGCAGGAAGAGGAATCATTCTTTCAGAAAGGCCTGCAGAAGGATTCACCAACGGCTTAACCATTGGGATCAACCTCCCTTCCACATACAAAATGTATTCTTCAGAGAGATTCTACTTTGTGTTCAATATAACCTTTCAATGTTTTCAATCTCTTTGTGTTCTTTGATTTTCGACAGGATTAAGCCAGCAAACCTAAAAATATCGAGTTGTAATATTCCGAGAGCTGAGAAAAATGGAGTAGAGGTCAAAGTGATAGCCGGAAGTTCAATGGGAGTCCAATCAACTTACCACACAAAAACACCAATCATGTTCCTTGACTTTACTCTCAAGCCAAGGTCTCTAACCATCCAGACCGTTCCAGAGACGTGGTCCGCTTTCGCCTACGTTATCGAAGGCGATGAGGGCGTGTTTAGCTCCTTGGGCTCTTCCACGGTACACGCACACACTGTTGTGGTGTTTGGACCAGGGGATCAAGTTTGCGTGAGGAACACGTCAAGGTCTAGGTCGTTAAGGTTCTTGTTGATTGCAGGTGAGCCGATCGGCGAGCCTGTGGTTCAGAAAGGGCCTTTTGTGATGAACTCGCAGGCTGAGATTGATACGGCCTTTGGAGACTATTGTAATGCCAAGAATGGCTTTGAATTGGCCAAGTCTTGGAGCTCAGACTGGAAAAAGAATTCGTATCAGTAATAACTAGGGCACAGTTATTGGTTTTATTTTTCTGACGTTTTAAGATCACATATATCAATGCTACTTTATAAAGTTGTTTAATTTTAATTTATGATCAGATGTATTATGGTAATCTCACAAGCTAAAATTGTTGACTTGGACTTGTTATTGACCATTCTCTGTCTTGCATGTTTCTTGATAAAACGTTATAAAAAAATTAGCATAACTTTAAAAATTGATCTTTTGATTTTTGTAGTTTAATCTACAAAGATCTTGTGCAATCGTGTAACAATGACTCACTGTGTAAACCATAAACGAATTTTTTTTTATTACATTTCTTGTTACCCAATCAAGAATGAAATTTTTGTGCACTTGAGTTTTGTAAATCCAGCAAAGATAAGCTAATCTACAAGAACTTCATAAAACCAATCAAAAGCAAATCTAAGAACTCTGCAGGAGGCTCCAAACGAAAATCTAAAAGAAGAAACTATACTCATCGATCTTAAGAAATCCGAGAAACTCACTAGAGAAAGTTTCTGATTAGTCCGATTCATTCAAAAGCCCATTGATTCTCCTTGCGAACCTCTGCTTCTTCCTCGGGTGTATAATCGTTGACGATGTTGAATCTCTCGCGGACCTCGTCAACATCTTTGCAGGCTAAGATCATGGAAGCAACAGTTTTGCAGGTGAGATCAAGCAGAGGTTTGATGGTTAGGTAATTCGCAGCGAGCATGAGATCGAAGATCGTCTTCTGGTCGGTTTCCATGAACTCGGCGTCCCATTTCTTCAGATCCTCTTCGGCGGAGGAAGAAGAAGAAGATTCACCTCCATCGCCGACGGAGACGGCGTGCTTCTTCAAGTACGCGATCACTTTGGAGAGGACGCTGCCTGTGACGTTTTCGATCGTGAATCGATTGTTGGGGACTGCGATCGCTTCGTCGATCTCTTCTTCGTAAAAAGCAGCTACGATCCGCGATTGGACTGCGATCGCTTCGTCGATCTCGAACTCTTCACCATCGGAGCTCACCAATAGAGTCTTCTTCTTCGACGTCGACATCGAATGCAAACGAATTTCAGAGAAGAGGGATGAAATTACAGAGACGTGAAGGGTTTATATACTGATTGTGGACTTGCAAGTGGAGTAAACTAAACCAAACATAAACCGGATTCATTTTAAATGAATTTGCTATTAAATTACCTGTAAAAACGGCGACGTTTTAAGTCGTCTTTCCACATCACCTAGACGAGTCTCCTCCGGATAAGCTCGACCGTTTTAGCCGTTGAAGGTTGTGTGAATAACAGACTCGGGTTGGTTACGCAGAGAAAACTGAAAACTCATTAAAATAAAAGAAAAAGTTTAATGCCAACCTTAAAATTGTTTAAAGTACGGTTCAATCCCTGAACTGAACGCTACCGATTGGAGCACTAAGCAATAAACTGAACCGGAATTGCAAATAATCTAATTGGTCTGATTTTACTCAAAAGATAATTAAGGGGCTTAATGTTAATAGAAGTAAAACATAGGGACGAATTTTAAAAGGTTTTGTTTCTTTTTCTTCTCTACCATGAAAACTGAAAACTGAAACCTTCTCTGCTGTATTCATAAACTAATTTTCTGTGTATTCTAATCCTATAATTTTCTGTGTATTCTAGTCCTAAACATATATATATATATATTTTTTTGTCTTACAGATGTAAAAAATGTGAATTAATGCGTACTTGTCATGTAAATTCCAGCAAACATAAGCTAAAACACAAGAACTTAATATGAAATCACAAGAGACTAGAGGAAGGAATTAATTTGTTGTGCAAATCTACTTCAAAAGGCGCCTGCTTGTTTAGATATTTCACATTTGAACATCAAAATACTTCAGAAGTCAGAACTATCTCCCACAAACATCAAGCATATGCTCTGTGTCGAGAGTCGAGACGAGTCACACACAATGTACTAATAGTCCATGCTCTGTTCTTTATGCCTTCTATCTTTTGTTGTTTGAATCACAAATCTCCTACTTAGGTACATGACTTAGTAAAATATCAACTAGCTCAAAAGTATAAAGTCTCATGGTCTTGGATCACAAACTACTCCGAGTGTTAAGTTCTGTTACAACTGATAATGTTGTAGTACATATAATATCATAATAGTGAGATAGAGATTTGGGTTTGAAAACACGTTGACCTGGATTTACAAAACACTTTCTTAGATCTATATAGTTACACACAATTAATATTAGCACCAGAACACAAAACCAAAACGAAAATTAACCCCTTTTTACATTTCTTGCTGTCTAAGTTTTCTGACTCAGATTTCTTCTTGTTCCTTCATTTTTTCCTGCGAGAATCTCTTTGCTTTTGCTTAGCAGTGTTTTTCTCAAAGGCTTGCTTCCAGATAGGTGTCCATCTCTCTTGAGCAACTATGAGCTCACTCAGCATCTGCTCCAACCGAGGCAAGATCACAGGTAAAGCTTTCTTGTGGTTTCGTCTCACCACTTCAGTCACTTCAAGACCATGTCGTCCATATATCTGCTCGACTGTTCTGTAGAACTTCCCTCCAACACCTTCCAGTCCCTTATCTTCTCTCATGGCTTTCTCTGCAATCTCCACCGCATCTCTCAGACATCTCATCCACATATCTACCTTATACATATCCTCTTCGCATCTCGCCATTGCTACTTCGTACTCGTTTAGCTTCTTACTTTTCCACACCACATTATCATCTTTCTTCTGACTCACTGATTTGTACTTGTTGTTGAGTACCGTGTCGTCTGAGACCGGAGACTGCTCCTCCTTGGGGATACACCTATAGCTAGGGTTTAATCGTTCTAAACCCTTGGTCGATGTTCTTGTTTTCTTCGGAGATGACTCAATCTGTTGCGATTCTTTGTGCAAGATTCCTCTTTGCTTCCTCTTCTTTCTCTCCAAATCGATATTTTCTAACTTGGTAAAGGAATCTTCTTTCAGCTTCTCATCTACATCAACCACAATCCCAAGATTCTTCACGTCGTCTTCAATCTCTTGATCACGAAGATGATGGTCTCGTCGAATCTCGCCTTCTTCGAGACCGGAAACTTCATCGGTCTCTCCCTCTCCATCACGAAGATGGTCTTTTCGAATCTCGCCTTCTTCGAGACTGGAAGCTTCATCGCCGTCTCGGGTGTGTCTGTCTTCATCATCTTCTCGAGGCTCGATCCCGCGGAGAAAGTCTGCGAAGCGTGGATAGAGAAACTCGTCTCTCTCGAGCAGAAGCAGAGCAGATTTGATGGCTTGGGTCTTGTTGATTCTGCGGTGCGTGAAGTCTACCAACAAGGAGGTCATCTTTTTCATATCCGTTGGAGTTAGTTTCTCGTTGAAGCTACTCCATAACTCGAGCACGTTTCGCGGCAGCATCGGCATATCGCTTCCGGCTTCTCAATCGCCTTCTTCAAACTTTAACTTTTGAGTTTTTTGTTTGATTTCTTGTTTCACACGCGACTACTCTTTTTATATGTCTTTTAATTAACGTCATTATTTATGCGTATAGTTTTTTTCTTCTTTTTTGATTGGGTCATAAATCTATGTGTATATTACCCTATTTAATACATAAAATATTATTTATGTAATTATTTGAATCTGACGTCACAATCAGATATGTTGTGGGCAAAAATATGAATTGTGTTTGTTAATCCGCTGAATTTTGGAATTATTCTGTGAGTTTAGCAAAAATTTCAGCAATTTTGTTTTTATAGTAGGAATAAAAAAAAGGATTATGTCAAAATTCTTTAAATTAAACATATTTTAATTGTTTAAAGTCCGGTTCAATACCTGAACCAAACGCAAAGAATTGCAATAACTGTAATTTTCTGGGTCTAATTGACTCAAGACAAAATTAGAGGGGTCAATGTCTACAGAAGGTATAAATCCAGTGGCGACTTTTTATGGTTTTGTTCCTCTCGCCATTTTGAAATTTGAAATCTGCTTTTCAAGTTTCAACTTCACTCTCTTCTCTCACCTCTATCAGTAGCGCGAAAATTCATCCCCAACCAGAAGCTTCTTGCCACTGGAAGATCCACACGACGCATCTCTCGATCTACAAGAGATTCACAGGTTTTCCATTTTCTCTCTCTCGTCTCTTCTTAATTTCATCGATTTTTGTGCCGATTGTTCACTAATTTGTCCCCCATTGTCGAGTTCCTTCACTGTCACTGGAGTTGCAGAGACGAAACTGGAGGATCGTGTGTCCTTCATCTAATTTAATCTTAAGCTTGAGGTAATTGCGAGTTTTGAAAACGAAACGAATATTCAGTTTTCACATTTTGTGTGATTTTCGCCTTTTTTGTTTGTGCATTGAATTTATATGTTAATGATCTCGATAGATGGCTCCATGCTGTGGAATTGTTTGTAGAAAAGAAGTGGAAATTACTGTGTGATGTTTGATTTATGCACTGAAATTAGAAGTTTCAAGCTGGGGATGATTAGATTGAGATACTCTGTTGCTCTGAATCCTTTCACAGTCTTCCTTTTTGAGTGTTGTAACAACTTTCTTCTTCTGGGGAATGTTTAAAAGGATTTATCAGAAGAAATTGAACGTCTTGTGCTGAAAGTTTAATATTAGCTTTCTTCAACTTGTTTAGTGTTGAAAAAGCATGTCATCATCTATATCCTATCATCTTTATAAAATGAGTCTTCTTTTATGAATTTTGTTAGACTCTAGTGGCCTGGTAATTGGATCTTGAAGGTCTTGCATTGTCACTAGATTCTTAATTTCATCTCAGGTAACTGTTCATTGCTCTTTACTCACTACTCTAAACAATAATTTACTGAGTTCAATTCATGATTCCCCTGTAGTTTCTCGGTCAAAGTTGTAAGCTGCAATAAGGCTTGTTGTGAGAGTGTTATGTGGTTCTCATTCTTGAATGTGGAGAAGTCAAAAGTGCGCTAAGCATCTTTTGCTGTTTAATTTATAAAACTCCTAACTTTGAGAAATATAAAACTCGTAGCTTGTTGGATCAAGAGGACTACTCTGGTCTTGATGTAATACAGATATAGCGAAATAGAGATTTGTGTTGAAAACTTTGACATGATGATAGTGTTAAAAAACCTGCCCTTTCATTGATTCATAAACCTCTCTTGTTATACATACAACATAGTGTCATCTAAGTGGAACATAAAAAAGTTAAAAAGTTACAATTTTTGTTCATCCAATAATATGATTCAATTGTGCTTTCTTCTCCTCCACTCTCTGCTTTGCAGTGTTTACTTCAAAGACTCGCTTCCATCCAGATTTCCACTTTTCCTTAGCAGCAGTGAGCTTACTCAGTTTCTCCTTCAACCGACGCAAGATCACAGGTAAAGCCTTGTTGTGATCCTCTCTCACAATCTCAGACATATCTCCACCGTACATCATCTCAATGCATCTGTAAAACTTCACTCCGAGATCTTCCATCACCATCTCTCCACTTATAACTCTCTCCGCTTTCTCCACCGCACTCTTCAGAGATTCCATCAACATATCAGTCTCGAACATCTCGTCCTCGCATCTCGCCATTGCCTCTTCATAGTCGATTACTTTCTTATGATTCCCCGAAGGACCAGGAAATCTCATCAGACGGCACTTGTTGTTCAGCACCGTGTCTTTGACCGGACTCTGTTCTTGTTCTTCCTCGGGTATAAGCTTATAGCTTCGTGTCACTCGTCCCAACCGCTTAGACGTTCTCGTTCTCTTCACAGGCCTCTCATGACTCGGGTCCGTTTGCAACAAGACCCTTCTCTTCTTCCCCTCTAAATTAAGCGCATCGGTAACGCGTTTCTCTAACACTCGTTTGTCAGAAAAAACCAATTTAATCCTAATCTTTGGACGGCTCTGCTTTTTCAAGTTCCCATCTACGTCAGCCCCAACCGCAAGATGATTCGGCTTGGTTTGATGAATCTTTGGCTCGCCAAGAAGACGATGGTTTTGTTGGGTCTTTCGATCTTCATCTTTTTGAACTTTTCCGGCCAACAAAAGGTGAAAAGATTTGCTGAATTCGGTGTGACTGATTCTGCGCTTATCAACGAAGTCTTCGATCAAAGACATCAGCTTTCTCTTCTCCGACGGGCTCAGTTTCTCGTCCATGATCTTAGCGACGGTGATGATCTTGCGTAACTCTTCCTCGTCGTACGCCATCGCTGATTTCGCAATCGGTTTGTAGCTTTCTCTCACTTTTTGTTTTGTTGTGTTTGTGTATTGTGATTGTTGTTGTTACTTACGCAGAGAACCTGAGTGAGACTCCTTCAGTATATATAGGTAAGCCAAAAAAGGAAAGATTTAGGGCTACTCTTATTATTTCCTTTTTTCTCAAGCGTGTATCTTAATATCTTACTAATAGTTTTTTTAAAATTAAAAGTCGGCTTTGTCTCCTAATTCTTAACACATGTGGGATTCTGATTCAAGGGACCTTTAACACAGGTGGGATTTTGATGAGTCATACCAATTTTGACCTTTTAAGAAAAAATATAAAATATAAGTAAAATCTAGCTAATTGTGAAGAAATTTGTGTGACAAAATGGAATCTTATTTAAAGAACCGAACCCGGAAGTATAATCCTCCACACTCTTTAACAAACTGACAAGATGAAAGAATGATCATATAATTAGCTAATCTCAAGCTACACCATTGATTTGGTCTTGTGATTGCTTTAAGCCCGCTGCCTTGGCTCCTGAGAACAATAATGTCCTTATCTATGTTAGAGCATTATAAGACATCGTCAAGAATATGCATTTGGGGAAAATTTAGCAATGTCGACAAATGGATGTACCGATTCTTGTTGCTTAATCTGTAAAGTAAAGAGAGTAACCATCGATCTTAATTACTCCCTCCGTTTTTTTAAGATGAATTTTCTAGACATTATTTGTTGTTTTACAAAGATAAATTTTTTAGCTTTTTGATACACTTTTTTAGTTTTCAAAAAACATTAAGATCTCTAGCGATGCAAGCGTAGAGATCGCGCTCCATCAACCTCGCCATCTTGTTGATGCCAAAGATGTCTTCATTGCCAAACACCGTTGGGGAGGGAATGGATTGCACGAAGGTTCTGCCCAGAGAGACAGTCTCACAAGCACGCTTCAGCTGCGCCACCCATCTGCTGGCGCCGAAGGGAGAGCCTCTGCTGATGAAATCGGCTACAGATCAAGGGTGAGCTCCCTTTCAGGTCGTCTCTTCATTGTGCTCCTGCTCCACCCACCACTTCACTTCAGTTTTTCCACCACCAAGTCCCCTAATGACACATCCTGAACCTAGTGTGCCTAAGTCTTCCTCATTCAGAGACACATCCACGGCTGCCCAAGTCTCAGGTGAGATTTGCTTGCAATCTCTCAGGTAAGCAACCTTCTTAGGCCTAATTAGAGACCAGAGACTCACGAGGTCCGCTTTAATCTTCCGTCACAATGTTTTTCATCACTATTTAAGTTAGATCACTATAAGAAAAAAAGAAAAAAAAAAACAAAAAAAAAGAATATTGTAACAGAAAATTTGAAAAAGAGATATGTTCATTCTCAATTGTGTCTCTAATAGTGTTTACAGGTTTACGAGTGGGAGAAATGGAACGAGATTTTTTTCTTTCCTTGTACATGTTGTGTACGAGTTCATAACCGAAAGTTTAAATTTCTTGTGCCACGATATCAAAATTATGTGTATCGTTTAATATACAAAATAAATATTATCTCTTGCTTTTATTTAATTAGTATCTCTTGGCCTTACATTAATGTATGTCAAAGTGTCAACCTAGCTAAGCTTTAAACTTAAACTGTTTAAAGCCCGGTTCAATACCTGAACTAGACGTTAGCGATTGGTGGTAAACAACTAAACCGGAATTGCGATAAATCTAATTATATGGGTCTGATTGATTCGAAAGATAATTCAGGGGCTTAATGTTAGAAAGTAAAACATTGGGACGACTTTTCAAGGTTTTGTTTCCCTTTCGTCTTTCCCATTTTGAAAACTGAAAAATGAAAATTGAAATCGTCTCTGATTTTCAAGTTTCAACTTCACCTCTTACTCTCTCACTTCTAAGAGTAGCGCGAAAATCCATCCCCAAGCAGAAGCTTCTTGCAAATGGAAGATCCCAACGACGCATCTCTCGATCTCCAAGAGATTCGCAGGTTTCCGATGTGCTTTTATCTCTCTCTCTCGACTGTTCATTCGTTGATTTTGTGCTGCTGCCTGTTAATCTATTTGTCCGCATTCTCAGCCGCGTGAAAGAGCTCGAGTTACTTCATCGGAATTGCAGAGAAGAGCCTGGAGAATCGTGCTCGTCGGATTCCGAGAATCTGGTCCAAGGTTTTGCTCTTCAGCTTGAGGTAATTCCGAGTTTGAGAACTCGTCTCCATTTCCACATTTTTCTAATTGTTCGCCTTTGGTGGGCTGCGCAGTGAATTTTTATATATACACAATTGCGATAGTAGATATGCTAATTTATGTTTTGGATTTCTTCTCTATGTTATGAAATTTGCGTAGACGAAGGTGAAAGAGATTGTTGAAGAGTACTACGATGTCGAAGATTCAGGTATGCTTCTTTTTTTAGATTTCATGTTTAATCCTCAATACTTCAAGGATGAGATGGTACTGTGAGGCAATGAAATTGAACTGATGCAAAAAGATGTGAATCTCACAGATGCTTACTTGGCGTACTTGAGAGAGGAGCTACACTCTGTGGAGGCTGAAAGTGCCAAGGTTTCTGAAGAAATCGAACGTCTGTCTAGGTCTCATGTGGAAGGTCCAATACTAGTTTTTGTTCTGTTGAATTAATGTTGAAGCTTTAGCTTTCCAAGTCCTATATGTTTTATAACATTAGCATTCTTTTATGAAATTTTTAGATTCTAGTAAGCTGGATAGGGATCTTGAAGGCCTTCTAGTGTCACTGGATTACATGTCATCTCAGGTTACTCGCTGTTCATTGCTTTTTGCAGTCATTTAACAAGAGTTTACTGGGGTTAAATACTTGAATGCATGATTTCCTTGTAATTTCCTCAGTAGAAGTTTTGATTTCTGGAATCAGAAGGCTGATTTTGAGGTTTATGTGATTCTCATTGTAGGATGTGGAGAAGTCAAAAGCGAATTTACCATCTACCAGCTCAATGGAAATATGTGATGCGTCGACTTGGATTGATGATGAGAAATTTAAGGTGCAGAGGTTTTAAAGTTTTGTTTCTAGGAAGGGAAGCTTGTGTGTATATGATCCTTTAATCAACGAAAGTTCTTCTTTTAACATATAATCCTTTAATCATTCAAACTCTTGACTGGTCTGGTTCATTCAAACTACGTTAACCGAGCACACAAAAGCAAAAGATCATATACTGTCATTTTCATCTTTCTATGCATATACTACTGCTCGTCTTCATGTTGTTTTATGTTGTGCAAATATTTGTTCATTTTCGGTTTTAGTAGAAAAAAATGAGAACCCTACCACTTCTCTGCTTAGTTTCTAAACACCCTTTTTCACTTGTTTTTCAGATGTTTGAACTTGAGAATCAGGTTGAGGAGAAAAGGATGATTCTCAAGTCACTGGAAGATCTGGATTCTGTATGTAAAAGGTAATTTCAAACGTGCTTTCAGTTTTACATACCTTACCATATCTTGATTTGAGTTCTTCACTTCTTCTACCTTCAGGTTTGATGCTGCAGAGCAGGTAGAGGACGCATTAACAGGCTTGAAGGTGCTCGACTTTGATGGAAACTTCATTAGGCTCCAACTGCAAACATATATTCCAAAACTAGATGGCTTGCTTGGACAGCATAAACTTGACCACACTGCTGAGCCATCTGAATTGATCCATGAATTGCTGATCCATCTCAAGGATAAAACTACAGAGATAACAAAAGTTGAGGTAAGAACACGCCTCTGAGTTTCACAGCTAACCTGTTTATGTTTTAGTTTCACAGATAAATGTATCATCGATATGTTGCTTCCCTTTCCTTTCCGTGAATATAATCGATTTCTCCCTCAGATGGTTCCAAATGATGTATACATAGGAGACATCATTGACGCTGCTGAATCTTTCAGGTGTGTGCTCGAGCACTTTTTGTTATCCTAAAATTTGTATTACTTTTCAATCTGTAATTACCATAAGTCCCTTTTTCTTTGTTAAAACTGCAGGCAAATAAGGTTACACTCTGCAGTGCTAGACACAAGATCTTCACTCCAGTGGGTTGTGGCTAAAGTACAAGAAAGAATCATTTCGACCACTTTGAGAAAATATATGGCAAAGAGTTCGAAAACAATCAGGTAAGCTTTTTACTTATCATGTAGCTTGAGAGCTGAATTTTGTTTCCCTTGCAAGCTCATGTCTTTATGAATATTCACTGATCCTAATCACAGGCACACATTTGAATACTACGACAAAGATGAAACAATAGTGGGTCACATAGCCGGAGGTATTGATGCTTTTTTAAAAGTCTCTGATGGTTGGCCTCTGCTGAATACTCCGTTGAAGCTTTCATCTCTCAAGAACTCTGAGAATCAGTCGAATGGAATCTCTCTGAGCCTTATCTGCAAAGTTGAGGTAAGACCATGTCACTCCAAGTTCAAGCCTTTTTGGATATACAACATAGTAAAATAGTAAAAGATTTCTCAATTGACTTTTAACAATTGATCTCTTGATCTATTGTTTGTCAGGAGCTAGCGAATTCGTTGGAATTAGAGACGAGGCAAAACTTATCAAGCTTCATGGATGCTATTGAGAGAATACTTGTACAGCAAACTCGTGAGCAACTCCATTCCAATGAAACCTCCCAACAGTGAGTACCAATGAAACGTTTCTTGAGAAGTTTGTGCGGTTTGACTCCATTTTTAGATCTCCATAACATTGTATTCACTTTGTTGTCTGCAAACTCTTTGTTGTAATACTTTAAAATTAAGTTCTGCCACGGTCCATCATATCTAATGATGTTGCTTGCTTCTTAATGCTTATACAAAAAGCCAAACTTTATTGTCCTATAACTTCTTCTGGTCCTACACTCCTACTCTTTAGCTTCATGTCCTCAAGTTTCTTTTGAATGTCAACATCTTTACCACATTATCTTATCATATTATTCATATTTTACATTATCCTCATACTCATACATGCATCTCCTCTTTTTCCACCACACCCACTTGTGCATATACAACTAAGATAAATAAACCTCCACATTCTTTTTTCATATATAAAATACTCTGCAAGACTATTGGTTGAAAGCCAAGAAGCTCTCTAGGTTCCTCTGCTCAAGCTTTCATGGAGGAAACCACCAGAGAGAGCTTCTTCTTCTCTCAACCCAATCTTCCTCTTGAAATGATGGAAGAGATTCTCTTAAGACTACCCGTAAAGTCACTATCACGATTCAAATGCGTTTGCGTCTCGTGGAGATCGTTAATCTCAGAGTCTCTGTTTACTCTTAAACACGCTTTGCTCTTGGAAACCTCAAAGGCAACCACTTGTAAGAAGAGCCCATTCGGAGTCATCACGACGTCACGGTACCATCTCAAATCTTGCTGCGTCCACTCTCTGTACAATGACTCAACGGCCAACGTTTTTGAGCATGACGGTGAGCTTTTAGGCAGAGATTACTACCAAGTCGTGGGGACTTGTCATGGCCTGATCTGTTTCCATGTTGATTACAGCAAGAGCCTCTACTTGTGGAACCCGACCGTCAAGCTTCAAGAAAGATTGTCTGGTTCGGATCTCGAAACGAGCGATGAGGTTGTTGTAACCTATGGGTTTGGTTATGATGCATCTGGAGATGACTATAAAGTGGTTGCATTGTTGCAAGAAAGGCAACGATTGAAGACAGAGGCAAAGATCTATTCAACGAGACAAAAGCTATGGAGAAACACTTGTTTCCCATCTGGTTTTATTGTTGCTGACAAATCAAGATCCGGAATCTACATCAACGGGACTCTTAACTGGGCAGTCACTCATCCATCATCATCATCTTCGTTAACACCATCATTAGCAACTATCATATCGTATGATATGTCAAGAGATGTGTTCAAGGAGATTCTTGGACCAGTTTGTTGCAAGAGAGGATGTTTTACAATGACGCTTGGAGATTTGAGAGGGTCTCTTTCGATGGTTTGTTATTGCAAAGGAGCAAATGCTGATGTTTGGGTGATGAAGGAGTTTGGAGAAGAAGAATCATCATGGTCTAAACTCTTGACCATTCCCGGTTTGACTGAGTTTGTTAGACCGGTATGGATCTCAAACGATTTGGTGGTTTTGTTGGAGTTTAGATCCGGTTTAGCTCTCTATAACTGTGCCAATGGAAGGTATCAGTACCCTGTTTCAGACAGTTTGATTGGTTGTCGTGACGCTAAAGTTTATGTCAAGACAATGGTTTCTCCAAATGGTCTTTGACCTTTAAGAAAAAAAAAAAGTACCAATTTGATCTTTGATTTGGATTTGGTTCAGTTTATATGCATCTAATTTAAAGAAAGTGTTTGTTCTTAGTTATCTTTAATCGTAAAATTACATTATCATCTGGTAAAGAAAAAAAAATCAAATATTCCTAACAAAATCCTCACCATAACAAAGTTACATTTTAACTGTTTTTTTTGTTTTGTTGTTGTTTGTGTGATCGTGTTTACGTACAGGGAGGAATCTGAGCCGTTAGATAAAATGTTCTCAGGAGGCTATTTTCTCCGAGTTGGAGCTCCGGCCGGATCCTGAATTAGTGAAAACAGGAGTGTCTCTGTCTCTGGGGATGGAGGCAGATCCACGACCACTAACACTCTCACTGTTCCCCATATCTTTCGTCTTGTGAAGCAGAAACGTTCCTGACAAAATCGTCACGAAACCGCACAACTCTGTCGCAATCTTTAAACCGCTCTGCGAAGCCCAATCCTGTAATAATAACACACACACAAAAAAAGGAATCGTTTGAGAAACTTGAGAAAGAAGAAAAAAAGGTGAAAATAGAGATTCTTGTTAAGTGACCTTGAACATGATCATGCTAGCTATGATGGTGAATGTTGTGAACATGACGTAGTAAACCGGGGAAATAACCGCTGTGTTGAATCTATCCAATGCCTTAAACCAAATCACAAAAGAGAAGAAACTCAGAAACGGATGTACACAAAAAAATCAAAATATGAAGACGAATTTTTAGAAGTTATTTTTGTTTACCTTGTTCAAGTAATTGATTTGCAAGATGCAACAAGTCGCAACTACGAGAATGAAGATCCAAGCGTGGAAGTATTTGAACTGATTATTCCCTGAGAATGTAAGCTTAATGGCAATAGCCACAGCTTTGACACTCATAACCTAATAAACACACAAAGAGAAACTTTGAGGAAAACAGAGAGGAAGAGAGTGAGTGAGAGAGAGAGTGAGAGAGCATACAGTAAGAGATCCCATAAGAGAGCAGATTCCAACATATACAATCATATGAGTCTTCCCATAGCGAGGTTCGTAGTAGAAGATCAGTACAAGTACAACAATCACGATCACAGCAGAATACACAAGAAAACCTGTTCAAAATCAGAAAATTTCATTTCTATCAGTCTTTACAAGAAACGTTTCCTCGCCAAGAACTTGTGTTTATGTTTATGAAAATGATGATACCTGGTTCAATAGCAAGCTTCCATACTTGCTTGACTGATTCGATCTTCTGCTCGTGCGGGGCGTGTAAGACGATCGTTGTAGAGCCAACAACACAGAGAACGCAACCAAGAATACCGAACATATGCAGTTTCTCTTGCAAGATAAAATGTGCAAGCACTGCGCTGCATAAAAGAAAAACAGTTTCAACAACACACCATCGGTTATATGATACTAATGCAGATGGTTTATGTTTGCAATACCTGAATATAATACTTAGAGCTCCCAGAGGTGTTACTAGAATAGCCGGTGCAAATGCATAGGCTGCAAAATTAGCTATTTCCCCAACAATCACTACAAGTTTAAGAGAAAACCGAAATTTAGTCAATTTATATCAAAAAACATCTCTCTCACTACAATTCAACAGAATCTTTTTTTTTTTCTTGACAAGACTACTTACTTGTTATCATTCCAGCCCACCACCATGGTTCATATAAGTATCCATGTCCTCCTTCACCTGATAACACAGATAGTTGAATTTAACATGAAGCAAGAACAGTTAAACTAATCTTGCAAAATCAAAGTCTTAATTCAAGAACATATATAGGACAGGAAGCAGACCTGCTCGGACTCCGCTGGCACCAGCTTTCTTGAGACCTTTCTTCTTGATGATGAAGCTGGATCCAATGAAAATACTTGAAGAGACGGCTAATATGACTCCATTAATGTTATCAGGCGACATCTGATCCATCTTAGCTTATATATATAATACTTGTTTATATATAAGTAAGATGAATCAGCCTGAAAATACGAAATTCGATTCCAAATTTTCAAAGCATCTGGATTCTGGAGATAAAAACAGAATATGAACATCAGATTGAAGTTTGACTGCATAATGAAATCTGATTTCTGATTTACTAGAAACAAAAAGAGCAAAGATTTTAAGTCTCATACAAATTCCATTGGTTAGTGATTCTTACTTTAATAATTAGCTCATCAACCCAAAAAGAACAAGAAATCTTTGAAATTCCCAGTGACAATTGTAGAAGAGACAAATATAGAAAAACAGAGAGAACAGAGAATCATATCAAAACTTCAAAAGGAAACATAATCATGTAGAGATGCTAAGGAAAAAAATTGAAGAAGAAGAAGAAGGAGAGAAATGTTTACTCTAAAAATAGAATCAAGTCGATACTTGAGAGAATCTACAGTTCTTCAAAGTTTTGAATTTTTTTGATTGAATAGTTCCTCGAATTTAGCCGAGAAGTTTAACGTATGAAACCTCAAAACCCTCTCACATACGTTACCTTTAAATCCACATTAACTACTAATTTTTCTTAAAAATCACTAAAATATCGCCAGCCATTACCAAACAAACAAAAACAAAACCAAAGTGACGAGAAGAAGAACACGCCAAATAACTAAATCCAAGCGCTTCACAAATCATCAAATGATTCACGGAATCCAAACGCGATTTTCACAATTATATTTTCGCAATCGAAGCAGAAAAAAAAAACGATAAATTAAAAGTAGAGGAATAATATCTCGAGCAGGAACGTGCCTTTTTTTTTAGAATATTCGGATTTTAAAACGTACCTTTCACTTTGCGACACGTTCTCTTCCCAAAAGAAATGGAGAAACGAAGAAGAAGAATTGAGAATCTAAGACGCCATGGAACAGGACAACTGATTTTTAGTTGTTCTTCTGTTGAAACAATTTTCTTAAGAAATTAGGGTTTTTGTTGGAATGAAATCAGAGAGAATTAAGAAATGAAACGAATCCAGCGGATATTGGTAACGCAACAGCTCAGGAATTGGTAATGCCCACATTATTTTTCTTTTTTCACATAACCAAAAATATATACATGCTCGCCACTTTCTTAAATTTTTCTCTTCATTATTTTCTTTATACCTTTTTGAGTTAATTAAGACATGGAATATTGCTTAAATTCTTAATTCTGTTTCTGATTTTGTACTTATGAAAGAGATTACCAAAATCTTTTTTTTATTAAAGCTCTATTAATTTGAGTATAAATCGCATTCGTTAAACTCCAAAATATTGATTAACCAACCAATAAAATCAAACCAAAATGTTTCTTTCTTATTTCATTCATCTCCCACTAAATTAAAAGTGAGATACAAAAATAGAAGAGCCTCTCTTCCACAGAGAGGGTTATGATTTTGTTGTTCCCAGAGAAAAAGGAAGCGATGATCGTCCCACTTGCGCTTAGATAAAAAGATTCCGATTTTTTTCTTCTTCTCCTCCTTCTTCTTCTTCTTCTTCTTCTTCTTCTCCTCTATTGCTTTTATCGATTTGCTTGAAACCCTATAACCGCGAGATCTGCCTTCGTTTTCACCGTTCTGCATTCGACCTTAAGCTTATCCAGTAATGGAAGCTTAAGCTCTGCTCTTCTTATCAACTGTTGTTTTCCGAATTAGGGATTTAGCTCCGCCGATTTACTGCGTCGCGGAGAGAGAGGAATTGTGAATTGGTGTTAGGTGCTTACTTGTTCCGATGGCTTCAAACGCTAGTGGTAAGCCCTTTTGGATGAAACACGCGGAAGACGCGAAAATCAAGGACGACGGAGAGAAAGACGCTGCCGCAAAAGCAGCTTTTGATTCTACATTCAAAGGCATCGACCATACTAACACACCTTTGATCGAATCCGCTCCGTCTACGGTACCGGAATCTGAAAGCGATTCAGATGATGATGATGATGAATCTGATTACTTATCGAGGAAACCAATTGGTCTTGTGGATCCGAGTAAGTCCACGGCTTCTGGTGCTGGGATCAGCGGTGGAACGGCCTGTGTGCCGTCTACATTAGTAGTTGTGACGAAGGATTCCGATGGAAGGAAAGTCCCAAACGGTGGAGCTTTGGTAAGGGTTAAAGTCTCTCCTGGTGTTGGCGTTGGTGGTACAGATCAAGAAGCAGTTGTTAAAGATGTTGGAGATGGGAGCTATGATGTTACCTACGTTGTGCCTAAGAGAGGAAACTATATGGTGAGCATTGAGTGTAATGGCAATGCCATCATGGGAAGTCCATTTCCTGTCTTCTTTAGCCAAGGTAAAGTTTCTCATCACACTTTCAAGAAGTTTCTGATTCATTGATGTTTAGTGATAGCAATGGAGCTAGGTTCATTTGTTGATAAAGTCTTGTTTTTTTATCAAAATTCTGAAGCAGGGTCTTCTTCAAATGGACTGATGGGATCTGCTCCAGCTTCGTACTCAAACTTTGTAAACCAAACAATGCCAAACATGCCGAATTACACTGGCTCCGTTTCCGGTGCTTTCCCGGGGCTGTTGGGAATGGTTCCGGGGATTGCACCTGGTCCTTCAGGTGGTGCTATCTTGCCTGGAGTTGGAGCTTCGCTCGGGGAAGTCTGCAGGGAATATCTTAACGGTAGATGTGCAAACACTGTTTGCAAGCTGAATCACCCTCCGCAGAATCTGCTGATGACTGCTATAGCTGCAACAACAAGCATGGGTAATCTAAGTCAGGTCCCTATGGCACCTTCCGCTGCAGCAATGGCTGCTGCTCAAGCCATTGTCGCCGCTCAGGCCCTTCAAGCTCATGCTTCTCAGATGCAAGCTCAAGCTCGATCAAACAAAGGCTCTTTAGGTATTGTGCCCTCTCTATACAAATTTAGTTTGCTTCTCTTTGTTATACTGATGAGTAGAAGTAGCTTCTGCTTTAGGTTCACCAGAGAGGGGAGAAAAAGAAGAGACCATGAAGAAATGTGTCCAAGTTAGCAACCTGAGCCCACAGCTTACAACTGAACAGCTTAGGCAGCTATTTAGCTTATGTGGCACAGTAGTTGACTGTAGTATAACTGATGCAAAGCATCTTGCCTATATAGAATACTCAAAGGCAGAAGAAGCGACCGCTGCTTTGGCATTAAACAATAA
>CACVBM020001271.1:84213-113834 GCA_902728155.2 Microthlaspi erraticum
TACAACCCAGAACTCGATCTAAACTTTCAAAACCCACAAAAAGTTGAGAAATTCGATATTTCCGAGTTTTTGGCCGCATATGCCAAATTCGCCTCGGTTAGCCACCGAGGAGCGCCTGCCCGCCGTTTACTCGGCCGCCGCGTCCGAGTTTTCGAACACAGCTTAAAAGTAATCGTATACAGTTGTTTGTTACAGCTCATTTAACCAAATCTAGAACTAAGTTCAAATTCTTCAGCTCGATCTTTTCATGTTTTCTCTTGATCTTATATCTTGTTCTGCGTACATAAGCCTTGAGTGGCTTACCACATGTAGAAGTGCATGCTTATTTGTGTATTCGACGGTGTTAGAACTTCTCTTTAGAAGAAACGATTACCAAGCAATGAAAGGAACACTACAAGTCCGGTGACCCATGTATGCTCGTTGCTTTAAGCCGATAATTCATTTCCCCTTATGCCATCACTTTTATTATCATCTAAAACATCCATTACCTTAACCAATATGTTGTCAAATACCCAGTTTGTAAACTCCATTGTTGTGTTGTACCAACCAGGAGTGTCATATGACCTCATTTGTTATAAGAAAAATAGAAAGACGGAACAGATTTCCAAAATAAGAGAATGATTCTTGCCCCAAATAAAGTACATATCCAAAAAAAATTCCTAATAAAGTGTAGAACTCTCGTCTCCCCGGCCAAACTGATAAATATGTAAATAACTCTCTCATTCTAAGGTGAAAGTGGTAAACAAGTGGTAACATGTCAGTTGGCGGAAAAATATGAAAGTGGTAAACATGAAAGTGTCATCTTCTCCAGACGTGACAAGCAACTGTAGAGAGTTGAACAACTTTTGTATTATAGATTTGGTGTCAAGTGTTAATGGCTAGCTGTAATCTAACTATTGTTCAAACTATATATGAGAACTCACAGTTAATGCCAGACCCGTCTCTTACAACACATGAAACCTATGCTTGACCTTTAGGCCAAGTTGTCTTTCTATTTTTAGTATTTTATGGACCACAACTTTAACTATATACGGTAGAGACTATATATAACTATATTGTGGCTAGTGGCTACGAACATTTACACAATAACACCAGACACACTGTGACACACACAAAAAAATCACAGTGACGAGTTAGATAACATTTTTCAAAGAGGTAGATCGACTGGTCGATAATCTAACTGGTCGATAACAGCAGATTGCAGACGTCTAATTTTTTTACCTGAAAGCAATTAGTCCTAACGCCGATCCAAACTTTGATGGAGAATTCTATCGGTTCATATTTTACTTTTGTTGAAAGTTGAAACCATTCTATCGGTCACTATATTTATGATTTTTTTTAATATAAAATTTATTAACTAAACTCTGTGTTAAAAAAAACGCCAATTTATCCACTAATCGCCCAAAAAATCAGATTTTGGTTGGAACCGTGGCGATTTCCTAAAATCGATGTCACTGTTTGGTCAAACAGTAGTCCGTTAATAAAAAGAAATCCCTTGAAATTTTAAAAATTAGATAAGCCTAATATTTGATTTCTGAATTCTTCCTTGGCCCAATTACAAATTATTTTAAAAATTTGGGTCATTTAAGGAAAATTCATTATGTTTAATTTTGTTTTAGCCTAAAACAAGACTGCAATTACATATTTACATGAGAGAAAAAAAAATCAATTTGGAGATTCATAAACCCAAACACAAACACTAACTTCGAATGTCGATTAATCAACCACACAATCAGTTCTAATATTTTTTTTTTGTCTTGAAAAATATTTAACCTATTTTGAAATATATGATTTTAATCTTATAGATAAAAAAATGTTTAATAACTTAGAAAAATGTAATAGAAAAATATCCCCGAATAATCTCTATTTTATGTTTAAAAAATCAGAAATCCCGAACCCTGTTTAACACCTAACGATTTTTTTGTTGACAAAATAAAATAAAAATAAAATAACGTCTAACGATTTTTTGAACGACTAAACTCCACCCTCACAGAGAAAATAATTTTAAACCTAATTAATTATAATTATTAGCGTTTGAGTAGCTTAGAGCAAATGCAGCGGAGAGCTTCTGCACAGTTCTTTAGGAGAACAAGAAAATAAAAAATTAAAAAATAATGATGTAGCTTAAACTTTTTCTCAGAACCGTCTCTGTGGAAAGAGTTTTGGAATCGTCTCTGAAGCTAAGCTTGCCACGTCCGCTACGCGATTAGTCGATTTTTTTTTTTTTTTTTTTTTTTTTCAAAGAAGCACAACTTTTTCGAAAATTAATTTTTTTTTTTTATTATTTTTAGAGATACTCATCTGAGGATGTCCGCTGCACTTGCCCTAGAGAAAGGCCGAATGAATCAAACACCCTAACATCTCTGAGAATATACCGACTTGATAGTTTAGAGGAATAATGCAACGCCTTGGGCGATACGCAGGAAATTTTCTCTTGTTCAGGAAAACACAGCCGATTCGATTCTTCGGGACCCAAACCTCGCCGCATCTGAATGACACTTTACATAGATGGATCATGGCCACGAAAGAAAGGAGACTATGGAGGGTTAAGGTTACTCCTGTGCTTGACGAATGGGTCAAACAAGGCAGAAAAATAAACCCTACGGATCTAAGAGGCGTCATCAATGCCCTCTGCGAGTCTCAGCGATTCACTCACGCCCTTCAGGTCTCAACTATCTTTCTCTTCTCCTCTTTCCCAACTCTCCTTTTTCTCTTTTTCTGCTTCTGATATCAAGTCCCAATAAATCTTGTAAATGCGATGTATTAGGTATCAGAGTGGATAACTCAACGAAGGGTTTTCGATCCAAGCCCTGAAGATTATTCAGCTCGACTTTATCTTGTTGAGATCCAATCAGGATTGACAGAAGTAGAAAAGTTCTTCAAAAGCATTCCCGAGAACATGAAGGAAGACTCGGTCTACACAACTCTCTTAAGCCTTTACACAAAATCCAAGGAAACAAGGCACGAGGCGGAAGCCATTTACCAGAAGATGAGGGAGCTAAATCTTCTCACGAAACCTAACCCTTACTACCTTATGATATCTCTCTACGGCCTTCTTGGAGAAAGAAACATGGTCGACGAGATTTCGAGGCAGATGAAGGAGAACGGAGTAGAACATGACAGGATTCTCACGGCCAATAACGTTTTGAGTGCTTACGCTAGTATACCTGATAATGTGGAGGCAATGGAGAAGTTCTTGAATGGAATAGAAGGCGAAGATCCGCGATTCGTGTTAGCGAAGCAAACGGGAAAAATCATGGCAAAGGCGTACTTAAAAGCTGGTTCCAGTTATAAGGCGATAGAGATTCTTAAAAGAACCGAACTAGCTGATGATGGTAAGTTGAGAGAGTCAGTGGACAAGTTGTTAATGGAGATGCATGCCGATGAAAAACAAGACGATGCGCCTCTTCATAAGCTCATCCATACGAATGGAAGAAAGAGAAAAATATTAAGAGCATATGGAAGCAAAGGAGGTGGTGAAGGGGGGTCTTACCTCCTTCCGGGATATTACTATTATGGTGGCTGTGGCGATGGCTATAGCTATGGCGGTGGCGGTAGCGATGGTGGTGAAGCTGGTGGTGATGACGGTGGTGGTGAAGCTGGTGGTGGTGGTGACGGTGGTAGTGGTGGTGGTGGTGGTGGCTGTGGTAGTGCTGGTGCTGGTGCTGGTGACGGTGGTAGTGCTGGTGGTGGCGGTGGTAGTGGTGGTGGGTGTGGTGGTGGTGGTGGTTCTGGTGGGTGTAGTGGTGGTGGGGATTGAGAAGAAAACCAAGTAGAGAGTGGGTTGGTTATATAGATTTTCATCGAAATAATGAATTTGTTTTTAGTTTTGGATTCCTTACTTAACTGCCGCATAATTTTTACTATTTTTCCACTAGAGACGAGTTAGATGTTCCACAAGTCTTTTTTTCTTTTTCGTTTGGTAATGTTCCACAAGTCTTTCTTTTGTAATCTGCTATGTGTGACCGATATTGCTACACATAGAGAGTTAGGTCTAAAAGAAGTCTCAGAACGGTGACTTCAGTCAAGGAAATAGCCTCTCTTTTTTCCTACCATACATATTCCTCCTGCAGAGCCTCAACGATTGTCTTTCTACAAGAATTTCAAGGGCATGCTATCCATAACTTTATTTGAAGTATAGGGTAATATACCCAAAAACTTCTCATAAGAATAATATATTTTTTTTTTAAGCAGCGCTCCAAAAGCTTCTTGGAGCTTAAGGGGTATACCGAGACACTTCACTGGAAACACTGTTGGTCTAACTGTCCAAGGCATGCAGCAATATCTATCAACTGCAACTATTCAAGGGTAAAAAGATAGTGAAAGAGACTTGTCTTGAATATGTTGACGGAGAGACCAAACATTCTCCAAAACTTCTCAAGCATCCCAAGAATAATTACGATTGATTAGACTCATTCTTATGCAAATAGTAATATATTTCTGCAAGACTACTATGTATAACACTAACATAACAATGCGGCATTTTAATGGAGGCTTTGACAAGAGATTTCACAATCTATCTTTGTATATGCTGCATAGATCTTTAATGGATGTGTGAAAGGTTTTGACAACTCGTATAAGAATGTGTAGTTGTGGTTGTGGACAAGTTCAGAAGCCTATTAGGGCTTTGACGTCATGAAAGACAAGCAAACTATAGAAGAAATAAAATCATATTCATACCTAATAGTCTAGTAGGTATGAATTTTACTGACTGGTTCTCTTTCATGACGTCAAAGCCCTAATAGGCTAAGCTAATATCTCAAAAGTTGTTTTTAATTATTTATCGCCTAAAGCATGATGAGGCCGAGTCTTCAACCATGCCGCAAGGTCCATCCAATCTTTCAGGAGGTATCTGTTTCGATCTGCCGGAACCCTATCTTCGCCGGAGCTTAATGACAGTCTGCACCATCATATCGCCAAGGCCGGCAATCACAGGAAGGCTTCATTCGTCCCGGTGCTTGAAAAATGGATGAAACAGGGAAATCAATTGAATCCTTCTGATCTCAGGAGCATCGTCGATACCCTCCGCGACTCTGAACGATCTCTCCAAGCTCTCAAGGTTCCTCTTCAATTTTGATTCTCTCAATTCAATGTAACATTCATCAGGATATGTATAGTCGATCTGCTGTCTTAAATATTGGTCGTGATAGGTATCAGAGTGGATGAGTGAGCAGAAAGTTTTCGACCTAATTCCAGAAGATTTCGCAGCTCGTCTTAACCTAACTGGAAACGCTCTAGGTTTGGAAGAAGCAGAGAAGTTCTTCGAAAGCATTGCCGAGAACAAGCAGGGAAGTTCTGTCTACGCAACTATCTTAAGCTTCTATGCAAGATCTGAGAAAAATCTTGATAAAGCTGAGTTCATCTTCTTGAAGACGAAAGAGCTAGGGTTCCTTTGTAAACCCGCTTCGTTTAACCACATGATGTCTCTCTACATTCAGCTAGATAAGCTACAATGAGCTATGTAAGCGAGATATGGTGCACAAGATTCTGAAAGAAATGGAGGATAACAATGTAGAGCCAGACAATCTCACGCTAAACTCAAAACTTCAGCTTTACGCAGCGGAATCCAATATCAAAACAATGGAGAAGCTATTAGCAGAGTACGATGCCAATACAATATTCACTTTATACTGGCGCACGAGCTGCAAGATGGCAGAAGCTTGCCTGAAACATGGTTTAGTTGTGGAGGCAGTAAAGAAGATGAGAAGAGCCAAGGAATTAGTAGATCCCACGTCAAAGAAGCTAGTTTACGAGTCTTTAACGGTGTTGTATGGTGATGCAGGAAAGGGTGAAGATGTTTACCGTATATGGGACCTGTACAAGGTCGACGTTAAAGACAAAGAATGTCGATCAGTAATTAGTGCCTTGTTGAAATTAAACGATATCAATGGGGCAATAAAGGTTTTCAAGGAGATGTATTTTGGCGACTTATTTGAACACAAGTATGATATCCAAAACGTGGCTATGATTGCGTCTGCTTGTTGCGAGAGCGGCCAGACAGAGGAAGCCATGGAGATCATGTACATGATCATCAGAGCCCGAGCCGTTTTTAAGATGATGAAGCTTATGGCTGTGTCTTTGGCCGTAGCTGTGGTTTACATTTCGTTTAACCTTGTCGGTCTGGTGATCTTTATTTTGAAGATGGCTCTAGGGGCAATATAGTGGGCACACGTTGTTGACAAGAGGAGAACCTAAATCCACACATTTGAAGAAACTCCCACGGTACAAAGTTAAAGCCATTTCCTTGATTAGTTTCTAATGTTTTGCAAATAATTAATTAAACTGATTGCTCTTGCTCTCTAGTTTGATAGGACATATATAACTATGTATTCACCTTCTGTTTTCCATGATGCATAATATCTTTCCAAGTTTGTAGGAACGTAGCGTACGTTAAAAGAAAAGGCAGAGAAATTTGCCTAAAGCACTTGTGTTCTTTTGTTTTTTTTTTTGTTTTTTTTTTCATTGTTTTTATGAACATATTATTGTTCTACAACCAGGCGGATATCCAAGGGAAGGAGACAATGAAGAATCAGAACAATGTACGCCCAGTAAAGTAAGTAGTAGCTTTAGGCTGTCAAATTCAATCTTGAAGGTTTCCAACTAAACTAAAGGATGATGCATTGTTCCTTTAATTATGTAGTTTGATTAGAATAGAAAAATAGAGAAGCCAAAAAAGCAAAAATAATCAATATATGTTCAATTCCGTTGAGTAGTATACTCCAAAAGATAAATCACCACTAGATGTTTCTTCATGTGTTTTGTTTTTACTTGCACAAAACTGAAAATCACTTTCAAATAGTTCATATCCATTTTGAAAATATCTTAATCTTGATTCTTGCCCTTTTTTGCCCTTAATTAGGATCATATATATGACCGGCTTTCATTCTTTTTTTACTGTTCTTTTCGGGTTTGATTAATTTATTCTTAATCGATCTTTTTAACAATCAATATAATTAACATTGCAACATATGACACGTAGAAAGGCAGGCAATGAACACTCACGTCTTCACTTGGACACGTGTACATCACCCAAGCTTCACGTGGAACTACGTTAACAAGAGATCCGCTCTTCATAAATTCTACTTCTACAGCGTCTCCGTTGTTACAAGTACTTATCCGTTTGAAACTTTGAAAACGAAAAAAAAAAACTATTAAAAGAACAGAAATAATGTCAGGCGTGTCTCTTGCGGTGGGCCCAAGAACCGACAAGGACAGCACGTCGTCGTCGTCGTCGTCCGGTGAGAAAAAACCGTGGTCAGGGATGACGGCAGCCGGAGGTGGCGGCTTGATGGGATCACTGAGGGTAATAGAGTTACAGCTGGTTGCGTTCATACTAGTCTTCTCAGCGAGCGGTCTCGTACCGATACTCGACATGCTCTTCCCAGCGTTTGCGTCTCTCTATATAATAGCCCTCTCGCGTTTAGCTTTCCCTTCCCACGGCGTCACCACCACTTCCCCTGAAGTCTTCCACGGCAGCAAACTCTTCAGGTTCCAAATCCATCGCCAGAAAGAAAGAAAAAAGAAACACATCTCTGTTCACTTTCTTGATAAAGATTCTTAACCTTTCTTATAATTTCTTGATAATGCAAGGATTTACGTGGTTTCGGGGACAACGATTGGTCTCTTCTTGCCTCTAGCTTACGTGTTAGGTGGTTTCGCAAGAGGAGACGATCATGCGGTAAGATCAGCAACACCACACTTGTTTCTACTGTCGTGTCAGATCCTGACAGAGAATATAATAAGTGGGCTCTCTCTGTTCTCGCCGCCGGTAAGAGCTCTCGTGCCACTGCTCTACACAGTCTGGAGAATCTTTGTCATCATTGATTGGACTAAAGATGTTTGGTTCAACAAATCCTTACCGGTCAATGCTACACCCAATGTAACGGCTAATACCCCTCTTGTCTTGTCGATAGTAAGTTTCATTTTTTACCGTCTAAGGTGAAAGTTAAACCTTTGAAAACGTTTTGCAGGTGTCTGCTTGGTTCTGGTTTGGAAGGTATTTGGCAGTAGCAAATTTTGCCTACTTTGGAGTGAATCTACTCTGTTTCTTGATCCCTAGGTTCCTACCTCGAGCATTCCAACAGTACTTTAGAGAAAGAGACGAGGTATTGGCGAAGAGCCAAGAGGACAAGCCGGTTCATGTTCCTAGACCAAGACCTTCTGAATCTGACCACAAATCTGATTGATCATCTTTTTCTCTTGTGAATGTGTAATGTTACAAACTAAGTTGTTTATTATGATATTTTAGTAAAGAAAATTAAACAATGTGGTTGTGATTGTACACAAAGTCTTGATGATGCTCTGACCTTTAAAAGCAAACTTAATATTGACTGTCCATGAAACTAACAAGAAGCTCATTCACCATGCCTCGATCCGGCATCTTCCCAGCTGCTCCATATATTGGAGCCAAGCCTCCAGTGATGGGTCCTGGGTTTGCTTTCACCTGACCAAAACATATACGACTTTCTTCTCCTCGTCAATGAAGAAGCTCTCAGTATGGATTTCAGACCCAAAGTCATCCGGAAAACCATTGAGGGTTGTCATCTCCACTTTGAAAAACTTGATCCATGAAACCGCATTTGGCAAAATCTTAGTCGTAGTCCAAATATCCATTGTCTCTTCATCCTGATATAAGATAGCGAGCTGCTCTTCTCTAACACAAGATATAGCCGCACTGTATTCAACAGAGTTATAGGGCAGAGGCAGACGCGGACCAAATCTCTCCATTGTAAAATCAAAACAGAGTAAAAAGTATTTGTCCACAGCCCTGTCTTCAGCAACAAGGTAAGTGTTTCCTTTCAACGACACGAGCCATCGATCAGTAACTACATAAAAATCTTGTTTTACATCAGGAACCCTCCTCCATGAATTAGAGTTAAAATCATACAATTCGTAAATGTCAGGGAGGTCTTCTCCATCACCTTTGTTGTACTCATGTAAAATCCTAAAGATTTTGTGGTTACGGTTGTTGTTGTATCCGAAAGCAAACATGTCGTTTTGGTCGGAAACTATCTTAGGTCGTTGGATCCATCTGGTTTTCCCCAAGTACGGGTTCCACACCAGGAGCTTCTCATTGTCGACGCAGAACAATAAGCCGTCAATGTGAGATACATAAGATATCTTCCTTTCATCGAATTTGCTTATTTTCTTTATAGATGGAACAACTAAGTCTCTTTCGCTGAGGATTCCTTGGAGATCGAGACTGAAAGAACAAACCCTAGAACCAATCACCATGAACCCTAGAACCTGTTTCCTAGCTGCTGCTTTTTTACCAAAAATCTGAATTTTGGACAAAGCGTTCCATGCTTTACAAGTACATCGCACTTTGCCCAGAGATGTCATTGGAACCCTAGAGAGTATCTCCCCTACCAAATCCTCTGGAATATTGGACATTGTCGTCATTCTTCAAAGCCGCAAACAGAGTTTTCTTTTTCTTTTACTTCACGCTTGTCTTTCCCTCGATAATTATAGACAGGGCTATAATCAAGTTAGGGTTTCTTGGAGTTATACTCGGTTTAATTGGTTTGATTGTTTGGTTAACTTAGATTCAATGATATAGCTTGTATAGGATTTAATATGTACTCTTTCATTTACATTTAGAAAGAATAATTAAATATCTTTTCCCATAAATGTGTACTTCAAACTCTCTCATTCTCATCGGAATAGGGTTTTTATGTGTCACCGCTTAAGAAAAAAATCAAATTATTTTATTAAAACATTGATTTGCCCGATGCAAATCCAAAGCTGGTCAATATACACATACAACTAACATGGTTTATATAGCTCAATATCCAAAATGTGAAGTCCAAAACACACACACAGACATTAGACATAGGGTTATCCATCCCCAAGATCATATAAGAGTTGGTTTTCATTCTTTCTAGAGTTGGCCTACATCGGCACGTAATAATCTCAAAGCTTGTTCACACGCTCACGTTGTCCTCTCACAAAAATCATTTTTAGCAAATTTCTCATTCGTGTTCAGAACCCTCAACTTTTCAAACGGTCTTTACGTGTATAACAAGTTATAACAACAAACATCACATAGCTTATAGTTGAGTTGAATACTAGAACAACAAATGACTGTTGCAAACTTACTTATAACTTGAGCCTCCTGGGGGAAATTTACTATTGATAGACACATTTGATTGCCCATAGGGTCGTTTCGAATTCCGCGTAAAGGAGAGATCAAACATGATTGGTAGATCCCATACTGGTAATAGTAACTCCATTCATAAGTATAAACTTGCAGCCAAAAACTTAACTCCATTCTGTTTAATAACAAAGCTCCAAGACCTAAATCTTGCTTCTTCTCGACCACAAATATTAGAAAATTGGAGAAAGAACCAATTACCACTTAATTATAACAGGACACGTAGAACAGAACTTGGTGGTCTTGTTATTGAAAAATCACTGCATATAGAGATTATCCAAATTGAGAAATTGCATTTATTCATATTTTTTATAACAAATACAAAAAAGAGCATATTTCAGGAATAAGATACAAATACAATAAAGAGTTCGTACATCGTTTCTTATCACCTTAATCCAGACAGAACCATGTTAAACTCTGTTCTAGACTGTCAGTAGACCACAATTATCAGAGATTACAGAGAAATTTCAACAACATTTCTTGATCTATTAAGTAATAAAATAGAACTCACTCTTTGTAATTCATCAAGCAACGACCAATTCTATAAGTTAAATCTTTTACTCCATAAAACCTTTGTTCTTATATGGTTTGCAAAATTTCTTATACAATTGCATAAATCATATTTTCAGGAAATATAATGTTGTTGAAAGTGTGAGTTTTTTTTTTTTTCTTTTGTACGTGTGTCGACATCAAATTCTCAGAGAAGAAAACCAGTCTCGCTATATCATATCATGAAAGCTTCTATTATACCCAACCACACTTAAAAGATTGTCTTAAGTCATCTTTCCACTTCCACATGAACTCTTGCGTTGATCACATCTGACAAACTGACATGAATAATAGAAAGAAAGAAAAAAAATGCTAAAACATGCAAAAGCAGAATTCTTTATTAGAAGATAAATCCTCAAAACACAAGACCATCATTCCATCTATCGTTTAAAAGCCACTAATGTCAATGAAGGAAACAAAAGGAACTGATTAATCAGTTCTTGTTATGATTAGTTTATATGGAAGCTCATTATTGGCATATATTCTATAATGTTCTAGCTTGTTCTCCAAGTTGTATCTCTTCTCCAAGTAAATCTTTCTTTTGTATCCCTATATAAAAGACTCATTACTCATGAATAATACACAACCAATTCATCTCTTCTCTTGTTCTCTCTTCTTACTATAACACGTTATCAGCACGAGTTCTAGCCGTCTGAATTAAAAGGTATAGTTTTAGATGTTAATTTTCTTGTTCATAAATATTAAGATCCATGTTTATTTATCGACTCATGGTTCTCAACATTAATTCTCAAGATCACATATATTGATGCATCCGATCTCCGTTATCGTGAACCATCTATATGTGACTTGATGATTTATTAAGATTATTTATTATTATTATTCATTCATTCGTTTCAACACGATTTGCCTTGTTTTCTTCGGCACTATATTTGCAATTTCTTCGAATGTTATAATATAGATCTCCTTCTTGTCCTCAGTACTACCTCGACACTTATTTATTATAATATGAATTTGAATTCTGTGCATACTACAACGTTGAATCTACTCATTGTTCTTACTGTTCATATGGTCACTATGCATAACATGTCATCGTCACTTATTTATTATAATATGAACTTGTATTCTATGTATATCAACATCTTTAGATCTGATCTCTCATTATTTGCACGGCTGAATTTTATTTTATACGCTTTCACATAGTTTGCATAAAGTTCATAAACCTGAATATTACTCTTTGAAATATCTTCCATGAAGATTGCATATTGTTTTAGCACATAGTTCACATAAAGTTCGTAAATCTGAACATTACTCTTTGAATTAAATTGAATCCAATATACTGAATACTATTAGGGTTTTATAGATCTGTTTTTGCAATCTCGAATTTTGCATATTGATCTATTTCATTAAATTAAAGTATATAATATTCAATACATATTAGGCCTGTTAGCCCATTGTTTACACGATCATTATTCCTGACTGAATTAGAAACGAATTTTATGCATATACTTTATTATTTAAGAATTGCCGACATAAATTGGAAGGATCTAGTATTTATATATGTCATAGCAACTTTCTTATATGACTTTAGTTACACATTCGCTTGATACATTATACTCATGGAGTTAATTGTTAATTTCGTTGATGCATTATACTCTTTTCGTTATATTTTAACAATGAGTCAATTGTTGGTTTAATTGTTATATCATTGGTATTCACTGTGAGTTTAAGATGTTGATACCAATGGCTATAAAAGATCCACAAATTCTTTAAAGTAGTTTAAAGAAAAAGAATTATCACCAGAAGTGATATGATCTGAAACATTATCTAAAGAAAAAGATTTATCACCAGAAGTGATATGATCTAATATCACCAGAAGTGATATGACAATAGAGTAATCTAAAGAAAATTATAGTATCTAAGATCATATAAACTTGAAGTTTATAAGTGGAAATAATACTACTAATACAAATGTGTTAGAAGAAATCAAGAAAACATTGTTGTCCTGAGACACAATATATAAATACTGAGTATTTTATAAAACATTGTTGTCCAGTAGACACAATAGCAAAGAAATTCTTAATGATTTTTAATTATTATTTTCTTTTAAAATTAAATTTGTCACCTGAAGTGATAATAAAATAGTACATGTTACTAATATTAATTGTTATTATCATGTTTTACTTATATATTTATGTAGCTTGATAATATTTATTTATTTTATATTTTATATATTAGTATTTGCATCAAAAACCACATGACCTGAAGTCTATAAGTGGAGATAATAAATATTATGAAGATGTTAAAATACATCAAGAAAATTTTGTTGTCTTGCAGACACAAAAAACATTATCACCTGAAGTGATAATATAATTTGAGAATTTATTCAAATTATATCTTATCTTTCTAATTTTATTTTAAACTAAATTTGTCACCAGAAGTGATAATAAATGGTATATATTATTAATATTTATTTTGATTATGCTCTATTTATTTATATATATATACTTATTTTTATTTTTATTTTATTATTCTCTATATGATATCTTAAATTTTCATGAAAGATTACAAGACCTGAAGTCTGTAAATAACTTTTAACTATATAGAAGATAATGTATATCAATAGAGATGCTAAAAAGCATACTCTAAATAATATTGTCATATTGTCCTGTAGACAAAATAATCTTAGACAATTTTACATTGAATCATTGATGAAAATCATATCCAATTGGTTATGATCAATTCCCTGAAGTGAATGTGATATACAAGTAAATGGTTAAAGAGGTTATTGATTTTATATTGGAATTCAATTCGAGATAGATGAACCTGAAGTATCATCATCTCGAGGGGGAGAATGGATGAATCCCACAATCAATAATAAATGGAACATCTAGAAGATTATGTTCACACTCAAGATAAACTTGATCATTGATCAAGAAAAGTGTAAGAATCCCTAATTCATAATCCAGAAGATTATATCAAGATGAATGATCCTGATGAATCATATATAAAGTAATTCAAGGAATTTCAATATACAATAAATAGGAAAAGTTAAATAGATATTATAGTAAACCAGAAGTTTACTGAATCTAACATAATTTGGCATGAACTGGTTAGACCATTCCGTTCAAGAATTATGCGAAGTAAAATACAACATGTAGACATTTGTTGAAGAACTAGAAGATTCTTCTTAATGATTTCTAATGTGATATTTATCATAAGAGATTATGAGATTATGATAATACAATAATATCACTAGCCAAAATAGATTTTGAGTCTATTCATTTTCTAGAGAGTATACAAGAACATATGGTTTAATAACCCATTTTGTGGACTAATCATCCTCTTAAGAAATTTCATTGTGTTTCTTAATACATCCAACAAGTTGGTTGAATGTATCAATCTTGCAACCTGAAGTTTGCAAGATTACTTAGTAGTGCTAGTGACATCATGTTTACATTAAATCATATTGGTAAAGCAAAAAACTCCATCAAAATTGGTTTTGGGTCAGAAACCTTTGGATGTGCAACATCCACATTGCTCCACCACAGCAATATAAGATGGATCTTCAAAAGAGATTGTAGATGTTGGATATGAATCTCCATTGATAATATCTAGAGCTATCCCTGAAGGATTTAAGTAAGGCTCGATTTATAGACTACCATGTTAATGGATAAGTCTTTCCAACATCAGGGGGAGAAAATAAAAGGCTGGAAAGAAAAGTAGTTGAATGAATTATCATTGATCCTCGGACTATAGAATGTGAAATAGAAGTCCAAAAGATAATTCATTCACAAACTTATTGTATCAGTTGCCAGATACATTTACTGACCCAAATATAGTGATTGAGTCACTTACCAGCTGTAAATGCTCTAATAAGAATTGATGTCCCAGAAGGACAATATCAAGCTGCTAGTGAGTCTAAAGAACGCATGAAGCGTGATAGACTTGTCGGTTCCAAATATTATAATCCTCGAAAAAGTAAAAGAGCATAAATTGACAATGGTCAAACCGAGGAAACAAATATTTTTGAGTGATCTCCAGAAGAGACATTAAACATGACAAATAAGAAATTCAGGTACCTGAGACAATGATGAGATCTCGAGAAATTACTTATGTCATGTATAGAATAAATGGAACCAGAAGCAAATCGACGTCGTAAATAATATATTTGCATGCAATGTAGCAGTTGATATTATGAATGAGAAAGAGGATCATGAAACAAAGTCTATTGCATTGTGTACACAAAGTAATGATTTGGCCAAATCAAAAGAAGCAATAGACACAAAACAAAATCTCTTAGAAAGAGAAAAGTATTTGGACCAGAAGTCCTTTCACCTAAAAAGTGTGAAACAAGTGAGTTATAAATTTGGCATTTGTGCCGAAGAAAATGAGTATGAAGAGATATACTCTCATGTGGTGGATGCAACTTTCAAGTTCATTAAGTCTGGCAATGAAAGAAGAACTTGACTTATACAACTCACTAAACAATGATTTTATAAAAGTCCCTGAAGGATATAATCATTAAGAATTAATGATATCATTGTTTTGTTCCCGGAAAATATTAGCTATTAATCAAATGAAAAGAAATTTGATTCATGGATATAATCACGAAAGTGAATATATAAAGCTAACAAATACCATGTATATTTATAGATCAAAAGAGATTTTAGTCTAAACATGATCGAAATTCCAGAAGAATTGTCGAAATTAGTATCACAAAAGGAGATGGGATAAAAGATTTGGAAAGACAAAGTTGTCTTAAGATATATCCCAAATTCCCAGAAATGTTATGGCATGATTTACATAAGCAATGCTCACATATATTTGGTCCTGAAGTACCATACTTCAAATGCTATTTGAAAATATGTTAGTCTCTTTCATAATTGAAAATGAGCAAAATGAGCATGAGATTATATATACAAGATAGATGTTTACAAGAATGTATATAAAAGAGAAAATTTGGCCAGAAGTCCAAATGATTATTTATAGAAAAAGATGTCATAGACTAAAAGTCTAAATGACTTTCATCAAAGTTATACTTATAGTAATCTCCAAAAGATAGTATTGGAATGCATCTCCTGAAGAATATGCTTCCAAGGGGGAGAATATGATGATATGTGTGGTTGTACTCTTTTTCCTTATCATGGTTTTTATCCCATTGGGTTTTTCCATGAAAGGTTTTAATGAGGCAACAAAGAACACACAAATGAGAAACATCTAAAGAAGTCTTGTCATCTATTTATGAGATCAAGTGAAGCAAGGAGATTGATCAAGATGAATCATCTTGACCCATGCACCCAAGAAGAATGGCGATGTCAATGTTCTAAAGACTGTTCAAGTGAAGATTTTAAAGGAGTTTCCATCTGCTATTATCAAGAAGTTCATTCACCTAATCTACACGGATGTTCTCATGAGGGGAGTAGTTGCGCGCTGTACACTATAAGAAAAATGAGATATTGTCACTAAATTTTGTTACCATAATTAGTTGTCACAAATCAGTGATATGATAGATACGATATTGTGACCAAATATTTATGTCACAAATGAGTAGCTATTTTGTCACAATATTGTTACCATCTAAATCGTAACCGATATTTGTCACAACTAGCAACAAAATTGTGACAAAATTCGTAGTCATAACCATTGTGACAATATTTTCACCAAATGTATCGTCACAACGTGGTTACTAATTTGTGATGAAAATTACTGTATGAATTTGTAATAATATAATGACTAAACATAAGTTACTAATTGGTATAATCAAAACCAAAAAAACAAAAATCGTAATAAATTGCAAATGAAATGTGTTAAAAAATAATTACATTTCTTGATTGATTTACTAAAGTTTTATTCAGTCATGATTTTAAAAGAATTTGTTATTATAAAAGTTTTGTTGTGAAACTATGGGTTTTTTTTCTCTCATTCTAACAAGTTCTTTATAAATATATTTTTTTCAATATTTTTATAAGAAAATTTCGATCAAACTATACTGGCTAGAAGAATAAAGACCCATATTTTTTGTAAGACCACATAACAATCACGAATGTTATCAACAAAATATTCCAAAATAATTGATTAATTATAGAATTTAAATTATTTGAATAATATTTAACGTGAATACAAGTAATTATAAGTCCATTAAGCCAAATTGTTATATATTATTAATAATAAAAGCTCATTAGTGAAAAACCCTTACAAGGACAAAGAAGATATGTGTGTGTATATATACTTATGTCTATACTTTCTGCACCTAAAAAAAAAGTAGCCGTCGCCGCTGCCATTGAGAGAGAGATCATGTCAATATAGCTTATATCTTAAAGAGAGAGGAAACTGATGTTCGTCAGTTCGTCTGAGCAGTTATATCACCATAGTCTCCAACATTGTGGTGGTGTGTGTGCCTTCCGGAGTCCATAGCTATAGGAGAAGAAGGGAGTGATCTTTTCAGAAGAGGAGAAAGGAGTATATATAACGGAAGATCAAAGATAGAGACATAGCACACTAAAGCCAGTGGTGATAACACCATCCATGGAATAATATCGAAGCAAGCAAATATATATTTTTATATATTATGAATGGATTTCTTCTTGTACAATACTAATACTAATGTAAACTGATATACCTTTCATACATATCTTTACTAATTTAAAACAGCTGTTTGGGGCCTCTCAGGCCAACACTTTTAAATTATCTCCACAGTTGTCACGTGTTATTTCTTATATTAATAATAACTTAAAACCGAAAATACTTTGGTTGGGTTTGTTTGAGTTAAGAGGCCCAACTAAACATGTATTCTCACGAAAGATTAAGCCCAACAAACTAGATATGTCGTGGTCATCTTCTCCGCTTTATTTAAAAAACAGAACACCAAACGATTCAACTCACCTTAACTTCAATCGTTTCACCTGATGCGCACTCAATGTCTCCAATTTATGGCCACTTCGTTCGGATTTCTCTCTCTGTGATCCTATAAAGCCCTCATCTTCAAACTCACTAGATCCACCCTAACTTTTCAGCTATCTTCCCTCGAAACAAAAACCGAAATCTAGCGATGGCATTCCCCGCTCTTACTCCCTCTGCTAAGCCGCAGACTTTGAAGGTGTTTTGACAAAATCGAAGGTGTTGGTTCGCGGAGGTGTTGGTTCGGCTTCTGCATTTGTGAGAAGCCAACGTGCTTTTGGTTTTGGATTTTGAGGTCCTTCTCCATACGAAGAGGTAATCGAGTCATGGATATGATTTTTTATTTCCGAGTAATCTATCGAGTCATGGAGCGATGATTAGAAACTAATCAACAATTGGAATTTTTACAGTCTAATGCAGTTCAGGGATTCATCTCCACGAACCGTCACTCCCGCCACGAAGACAGCCTCAATCAAATATGGCGATCTAGGCCCTTAGATTCTAAACTGATATCAAATATATATTGTAAGCTGCATTTAACAGATGAAATTTTAGGCTTGATTGGTTCTCCCGCTACCACCCGCAAACGCAGCGTTTGCGGTTCGTAGCGGTTTTCAGCGGTTTATAACAATCACGACAACCACTTTGAATCGCTCTATACCACTCTGTACCGCTCTATATCGCTGAAAATCAAAAGCTCCTTTCCGCAAGCGTTTGCGGTTGGGCGGGCGGGTGGATAATTAAAAAAAAAAAAAAAAACACAAACTTATATAAAATCCGAAAATAAATAATAATATTTATTAAAAAATAAGATTTGGATAATAAAATCACAATATAAATAAAAAATTAGTACTTTTAGTCAATATTCATTAAAATCATATAATACTTATATATTTATAAGTTCTACAAATCAAAATTCTCTTGATAAATATTCTTTTCATACTAATACATATATATCTAATAAATAAAATTGTAAAATAAATTTAATTTTCACATTAAATATATATTTTGAAAATAAAATCACATTTTTATTTAAATTATAGAAATTAAAAGATAGACGTAAGTATTATACACATATTATTCTTTATAAAAAAATTATTTTTAATTATGTTGAACCATAAATTTAAAATTTTCATTATAATATATTTTTGATATTTTTATAATTATATAATGTGTTTATATTATTAATTTATTGTTTAACCGCTATTGCATCCGCAAGTGAACCAGTCATAAGTAACCCGCAAACGCATCCATTTTCAATTGTTATGCCAGTCGTACAAACCGCTTAATAACGCTACTAATCACAACCGCCCGCTTCCGCAAACTCCCGCACCCGCAACCGCAACCGCAGCGGTTAAACCAGTCAAGCCCTAAAAACAATTACCAAACATAATTATTGACAAATTTGTTGATCAAATAGCCCGCGCGTAGCGCGGGATACCATCTAGTTTTAAATGATATATCGATTCCAAGATTATATAACAATTTTATTTTGAATGTTGGTTCCTTTCTTAATTTTAGAAAAAATAGTAGATTCGTTTTATAGTTTCAACATTATAATAAAACAAATATAAATCATAATATATTGCTTAAATGGAATAAAGCAGACAAGGATATAGTTAATATTGATGACGATTTAATAATGAACAATATATAACTTAACATAATTTAGTGAGAAATCGAGACAAAAGTATGCCAAATTAGTAGCTAATTAAGACAGTACAATATTCACAAATTATGACGTATTGGTGACATTTTTTCAGTAAATATGAATGACCGAGTTGAGACGTTGTGACTGTCACAAAATACGACGGTTTTCAGACGTTTTTTTTAGTTAATAATTGTGACAATTTTGTTACGTTAAATTCTCGCCACTGTTTGTGACAAAATGATTACTAAAATATTCGTCTTAAGTCTTGTGACGTTTTTGTTACAAATAATGAATTGTGACGAGCATATTGTTACCATTTACAAATTGTCACAAATCAGTAGCAATAATTTTATTGTTACGAAATAGTTGTTATTATGACCAAATTTTAACAATACAGCTTTTTTCTTGTAGTGGTACTCTTTTTCCTTAACTAAGGTTTTTCCCTTTGGTTTTCCTGGTAAGGTTTTAACGAGGCAGCATCATGCGCACTTAGAAGATATTTCTAGATAATGGACTTCCAAGGGGGAGTGTTATGATTAGTTTATATGGAAGCCCATTATCGGCTCATATTCTAGAATGTTCTAGCTTGTTCTCCAAGTTGTACCTCTTCTCCAAGGAAACCTTTCTCTTGTATCCCTATATAAAGGACTAATAATACACAACCAATTCCTCTTTTCTCTTGTTCTCTCTTCTTACTATAACAGTTCTTTCGTTCTTTCTTTTTATTTTAATAAGAACAATCTTTTAGTTTTCATTTTCCCCGTTGGTTGAATTCTACTTGCACTAAACTTGGAACATAAGATGAGAACACAAGTGGTTTGCAAACTACAGGTTTCCAAGCTTCTCCGAGATCCACAAATTTGAAGCTTCGGTTTTCTCCAATGATGTAAGCTCCTTGCTGTACTATCTCCTTGTTTGGATCATATTCAATTTCATCTTTATCCTCCTTATAGTATTCAAAAAAAACCACAGCGACTTTTTTCTCCTCGTCAATGAAGAAGCTCCCATTATCAAAGTTATACCAAAACTCATCCGGAAAACTATTGAGAGGTGTGATCTCCACTTTGAAAAACTTGCTCCATGATACTGCATTTGGCAAAACGTTAGTCGTAATCCAAAGCTCTAATTCCTCGTCATATTGCCATAAGACAGCGAGCTGCTCTTTCTCTTCTCTAACACAAGACAAAGTCAGAACTTCTCCCTTAGAGTGAAACGGCAGAGGCAGTCGCGGACCAAAGCTCTCAGTTGTAAAATCAAAACAGAGTAAAAAGCGTTTCTCATCTTCATCCTGTGTTGATACCGCTTGAGCAACAAAGTAAGCATTTCCCTCTAAAGACGTGATGCATTCACAACAATCTATATAAAAATATGGTTTGAGATCAAGAACCCTCCATGAATTAGAATTTAAATCATACAATTCTAAACAGGAAATTTGAGCTTCCCAGACGCCTTTGTCCTTGAAAAGTTTTTCGAAAATCCTTAAGATTTTGTGGTTGCGATTCTTGTTGTTGTTGTCGTATCCGAAAGCAAACATGTCTTCTCGGTCTAAACCTTTATTGGATTGTGGGATCCATCTCTTTTGCTCCAAATACGGGTTCCACACCATGAGCTTTGGCTTGCTTTCGTCTTCGCAGGCGACACATAACAATACTGTGTAAAACTTCATATATCGTAATGTGATCAAGTTTACTTATTTGCTTTATAGATGGATCAACCAAGTCTCCTTTGTTGAGGATTCCTTGGAGATCGAATCTCAAGGAACAAACCCTAGAACCAATAACCGTGAACCATAGAACGTGTTTCCTTGCTGATGTTTCTTTACCAAAAATCTGAATTCTGGATAAAGCGTTCCACGTTTTACAAGTGCAACGCACTTTGCTCAGAGATGTGAATGGAGTTCTAGAGAGTATCTCTAATACCAAATCCTCTGGAAAATTGGAGATTGTCGTCATTCTTCGTAGCTACAAGCCTACAAGCAGAGTTTTTTCTTTTTTTAACTTTAAACGCTTGCGCTCTTTTTTTTCTCTCTCTCTCAACTCTCAAGTTAGGGTTCGATCTTTTTTTTTTCACCACCGCTTTAAAAACTCTTCCATATATATACATTTTTTTACAGTAAACTCTTTCCTATTTCCTTAACTCTTTCCTTTTTCCTTTCTTTGTTTCTGTCGTTTTGGAGATTGAACTTAGACAGGTGGGCCTTTGTCTTTACCTGTGGGGTGTTATTTAATTAAGCACAGAAACAGTCTGTTTGAGAGACATAAGCCCATGTTGATAGTAGACAGGTTTTCTTCGATGAAATTTAAGTCACACGAACCTGCATGCTGAGTTGCTGACAGGTTGGCTGCTACCTTGTCTCTAGTGCTGACATTGACAAATTCATTGGTATAATTCACCAACACATTAAAAAGTGAAGAAAATCTGACGAACTATAATATATATCACGAGAGCTTGCTTCTTCTATAAACAAACACACAAAAACAATTCTCTTCAATAATCTTTCTACTTGCACATGAAACTATAGAAAAAAAAGCTAAAAATTGCAAAAGCCGAATTCTTTATTATAATAAAAATTATGAGAAACATAACCATCGGGAACCAACTAATCATTTCTTTTGTTCTTTCCTTTTTTTTTGAATAAGAACAATCTTTTAGTTTCCTTTTGCCCCGTTGGTTTAATTGTACTTGCACTAAACTTGGAACATAAGAAGAGAACGCAGATGGTATATTAACTACATGTTTCCAAGCTTCTCTGAGATCCACTACATGTTTCTAAGCTTCTCTGAAATCCTCTGAAAAATTGGACATCGTCGTCATCATCGTTGTTTTTTTTAACTTTCAACGCAAGTTAGGGTTTTAGCTTGCCTCTCTTTGAAGTTAGAGTTCGATCCTATTATGTGTCATCACCGCTTTAAGAACCTCTTTTCCTTTTCTTTCTTTCCAACAAACTTTAATTTCCTTTTCCTTTTTTGTTTCTATATACTTTTTTCATTACTTGTTGCTTATACCAAAACCAATAACCTAAATCTTTTCCGCCATAAAACCTTGATTCTTATGGTTTTGTAGGAATAATTGGTTGCGAAGTCTCTATTAAAATCAGACAAAATTGCAAAACTTACATGCTAAAATTGACATTGACAAATTCATGGGTAATTCACCAACACAGCAGTGAACCATCTAAGTGAATATCATAGCATGAAAGCTTCTTCTATATATAAACCACAACACTAAAATAAATCTCTTAAATAAACTTTCTACTTCCACATGAACTCGTACGTTAATCACATCTAACATACACAATAGAAAAAGGACTAAAAACCATGCAAAAGCCGAGTTCTTTATTAAAATATAAAGTATCAAAAAAAAAAGACCATCAGTAGTTTTGTTCGAAAGGCCATGCAAATCAATGAATTAAACATAATTAAGGAACTAATTAATCATTTCTTTCGTTCTTTTTTTTTTTTTTTTGCTTGGATAAGAATAATCTTCTGCTTTCCTTTTGCCCCGTTGGTTGAGTTGTAGTTGCACTAAACTTGGAACATAAGAAGAGAACATAAATGGTTCACAAAATCCTTTTTTCCAAGCTTCTCCGAGATCCAAGAATTTGAAGTGGCCATCTTCTCCAATGATGCCAGCTCCTAACAGGTTGTTCTCGGATGGATCATCTTCATAGTAATCATAAAAAACCACAGCGACTTTTTTCTCCTCGTCAATGAAGAAGCTCCCATAATCAAAGTCATACACAAACTCATCCAGAAAACCATTGAGAGGTGTGATCTCCACTTTCAAAAACTTGCTCCATGATACCGCATTTGGCAAAATCTTAGTCGTAATCCAAATCTCCAATTCCTCGTAAGGTTTACATAAGACAGCGAGCTGCTCTTTCTCTTCTCTGACACAAGACAAAGTCACAACGTGTCCCTCAGAGTGAAACGGAAGAGGCAGACCAAAGCTCTCCGTTGTAAAATCAAAACAGAGTAAAAAGTGTTCCACTGCATCCTGTGTTATTTTCTCTTGAGCAACAAAGTAAGTGTTTCCCTTCAAAGGCACGGGGCATTGATTAGCATCTATTCCAAAGTCTGGTTTGTCATCAAGAACCCTCCATGAGTTAGAAATAAAATCATACAACTCTAAACAGAAAAATTATGAGGTTGTTCTTTCCACCGTCTTCAGTGTTGTCATAATCCCCCCAAATCCTTAAGATTTTATGGTTACGGTTTTTGTTGTTGTCGTATCCGAAAGCAATAATGCGATTATTGTCGAAAAATTTCTCAGGCCGTCCGATCAATTTGGTTTGCCCTAAATATGGGTTCCACACCATGAGATTGTCTTCTGTGACGCATAACAATAAGCCGTCAGCGTGAAAAACTTCAGACATCTTAATGTGATCAAGTGTACTTATTTGCTTTACAGATGGACCAACCAAGTCTCCTTCGTTGAGGATTCCTTGGAGATCGAATCTCAGGGAACAAACCCTATGATCAAGTACCATGAACCCTAGAACCTGTTTCCTTGCTGCTGTTTCTTTACCAAAAATCTGAATTTCGGATAAAGCGTTCCACCTTTTACAAGTACATCGCACTTTGCCTAGCGATGTCAATGGAACCCTAGAGAATATCTCCAATACCAAATCATCTGGAACATTAGACATCTTCGTCATTCTTCAAAGCCTCAAGCAGAGTTCTAAAGTTTCAACGCTTGCCCCACTAGATCGATTATTAAATTAGGGTTCGATCGTTTTATGTGTCACACCACCTTTCAGTACCTTGTTGGATCTAGCCATATAATGGGCCTTTTGAGTCTTATAATTGGGCTTTTGTCTATATGAAGCTAGTGATAGATAAAAACAATTCCACGTGGCCACTAAAGAAGAAGAAGAAGTTAGATAAATGAATCCGGGAACTTGATTCTCTACGAACAGCTTCTTTCTATCTACCGTTGTTTTTACGTACTTTAACGACGTGTTACTCTCTCATCCGTCTATCCAGTGGTAAAGCTATTGCAGTACACACTCATACGATACACGTAGCCTCAGGTGATTAATTTGGGCAAAACAAAAAGATCTTTTTAAAGAGTAAAACCAGAGTTTCTGAGATCTGTATAAAATCTCTTAAACCCTACGCTTTGTCTTCTTACTCTCACTGCCTCCTTTACTCAGTCACTGTTTACTTCCGCTAAACCCTAATTTCGCCATTCCATTCGCTGAGGTCAGGGTTTTGCCTCATCTCTTGACTCTCTTCGATTGTCTTTCATAGCTTTAGAATTGGCTTATGCGTGCATTGGTATCTGTCATTTTGTGCCTTGGATTTTCATCGATCTTTGTCTGCTACTTGTAAAGGCTCGATCTTTTTTACATTTTAGGATTTGGGATTCTTTTGTGGTCTAATTGAAAGGAAAATGATGTTTTATAGCTTGTTGATTATCGTTTTTTCATAAATCCAGCTTTGTAATCGAGAAATTGTGATTTTGATTAGTTATTTAGCTTGGTTGATTTTTACATTTTCTGAGGTTATGTAATGTGTGAACAGGTATTTAGAAATGGCTTTCTGCAACAAACTTAGTGGTTTTTTGAGACAAGGAGTTTCTCAGAGCTCAAATGTTCCGGTGACATCTATGCTTGGCTCTCTCCGTTACATGTCCACCAAGATTTTTGTTGGTGGTAAGTATGTATATAGTTGTAGATATCTTCCTTTACTCTTACTTGTTTTGTAGCTTGAAATGTTTTGTTCATGTACATTTGATTTCAGGTCTCTCTTGGGGAACTGATGACCAATCCTTGAAAGAAGCTTTCTCTAACTTTGGTGAAGTCACAGAAGGTAAAGCCACATTGGTTCTGTCTCCTTTTTCATTACTGTGTTTTGTTTAGATTAAATCAAAATTGCTATGTGGAATATATGTGTGTAAACCATTCAATAATATGCTTATAGTCTCTGTTTGGTGTTTAGCTTTGTTAGTGATTAGAGAAGTGTTTATGTTATGGAAAATGAGAAAGTTTTGTGTGTTTGGTTTTGGGATTGCAGCATCGGTGATTTCAGACAGGGAGACAGGGAGGTCAAGGGGTTTTGGATTTGTCAGCTTCAACAGTGAGGATTCTGCAACCAATGCAATTTCGGAAATGGATGGCAAGGTTAATAAGAATACTGATATTTAAGTGTTGTTATTATTCATTAATTGTTCTGTCTCTGAAAGTCTTTTTTCTTATGATTCAGGAGCTGAATGGTAGGAACATCCGTGTGAACCTTGCAGCCGAAAGATCAAGTGCACCAAGATCATCATACGGTGGTGGTGGTGGTGGTGGTGGAGGTTACGGTGGTGGAGCTAGCGGTGGCTACTAAACATCACAATAGGATTTGTGAGAGAGAGAGAGCATCCAGTTTTTTTCAGTAATTAGTTAGTATGTTTCGTCTGTGTTACTACTACAAGAAAACAAAAACCTTAACTGGTTTTGCCGAACTCAAGTGTTAACCATTTGTTTTTGGTTGTTGCTCCATTTTCTTCAAATCTATTTTGCATTGAGCTGATTCAATGTTTTAAACTTGAACAAAAAAAAAAAACAATAGGAAATTGTATTTGAAAATTAACAAGATCAAGTGTACATTATTATCATGACACTCGAAAACAAACATAATTTAACCAAACGATTACAAACTATTTCACTTATTTCAATCCACACACAATTTCGCCAATCGTAGCATATTTGATGATACAAAAGTATAAACGATTCATTACATAAAACACACTTAATAAAGAAAAGATTAATATATCACTTTCCGTTTAATTCATTCTCCGTTAACTAACGGCGTGAATAAACCAAACCACACTTCTTCAATTCACATTTCACCTTCTCCATCTCATCCACCGGAAACGTAACAGTCACAACCATCTCCTCCCTCTCCGCGGCCGGCAAAACCACCACAGCTCCGTCGTCTCCTATCCCCTGAACATTACAGTAAACCGACACCGGCGACTTCTCTCTTATTTTCGCCTTGTAGAAATCAACTCCGCTTAGATCCACAAACGTCAGTTTCGCTCCGTAGACGACGAAATCCAAAACACCATCTTCACTCTCCCCAATCTCGTCGATCGAAAACCTCTCATCGGTCGCTTCTCCGATAGATTTCACAATCTCCTCCAAACTCGCTCCGGCGACGGAAAAATCGACCTGGACGGAGCCAATCATCTGACTGTTTCTCACAGCTCTAGGTTTCATTCCGTTATGATCCGATCTGATGATCGTAATCGTAAACGGCTCCGATTCTGCTCTCGCCTTCGCTACGCATTTCCATATGATCCCACTGAGAATCTCGAATTCGTCTCCGTTCGCCGGAGAGTGTGATCGTATCTCGTTGACCGTTACATTGAAGGAGTACGTTGTCATTTTGCTGTTACTCGGCGTTACCCAGAGGTCTCCGACCGGTTCAACCTGTTTGATTGAAACCGGGTTTTTGGACATTGAATTCGGGTTTAGAAAACCTCTATCCAAATCAGAGGGTTTTGGGGAGTAGATTTCCTCATCTGCGAAGGCCCGAGTGCCTAAGTTGACGAAATGAGAAAGAGAGAATGGATCTCCCATTATATGGGCCCAGCTCAGGCCTATTGCTAATCCACCGCAGCTAAACCGGGTCATCTACGTCAACAAAACCGGATTAGACCGATGTATTTAATGTTTATTTTACTTTGCTTTGGCCTGAAATTAAACTAACTGTATGGTTACACTTTCATGCCAAAGCAAATGATTTACTAAGCAAAGTGATAAACTAACTGTATGGATACACTTTCAGGCCAAACCGGGTCATCTACGTCAACTAACTGTATAGTTAAAACTGTTATTTAGCATGTTTAATTGGTGGAGTTTGGTATATTACACTTTCAAACTCTACCAATTAACTATGCTAAATAACTATTTTAACTATTTTTCTTGATCCTAAAATATGTTTTTTTTTTTTTTTTTTTAAGTTTATACTGAATCTTGTTTTGAAACATACATTTCAAAATTTCTTTCTTTGGTAAGCTAGGTCTTGGGCTGAAAGTGATCGAGTAATCAAGTGGCTAATAGTAATAGTTGAGGTCCACCGTTGCCTGTTGGTAGGATTCGAATGCTTAATCAATAATCATTGTTCATTATTTTATTTTATTTTGTCTAGAACCGGTCTTGATGGTCATTCGCAAAAGGCCATCCCGTTTTGACGTTTATCTAATCCTTTATCTGCTTATTCTTAGTTTTTGTATGATTGGACTTGATTAATGGATCTAAAACCATACTGATCACTTGTAAACGGTAGTGAAATTGACAATGGTCAGGTGTTTCAGGTGATTTACAATTGTTTTGGTCTTTTATTTTATATGAGCTAAAAACATCATTGTGTTTAATTTGTTATTTTTATTTTTCTCGAGAAGATGCACGTTTATGTATTGTACGTAAGTAAGTAGATCTATAGTTATATACATACCTGAATATAGATCAATGGAGAGAAGGCCAAGTCCGGTCCAACTGGTTGATGATAAACCAAAGACTCATCAACGGACCGGTCCGTTACACGTAGCCACTCCTCCACTGTGAGATCACAATGACTTTCCACAAAACGCGTGCCACTGTCGTTGCACTTGATGTACGGACGTCCCGAGTCGTGCCTCTTGAACCTACCGTTGACCCATGGGATCTCGTTCAACACGGTGAAGAAGAGATCTTTCACGTGCACCACGGTCAAGTCACATGCCATCTCCGCGGAGTAAATATAAACCGCCTTTAGGTAGTGGAGTTTCATGGCTAGGTCTAAACCGGTGGGTTCGTGGGTCGTGCCAGTCTCAGTCGGCCTGGTTGAACTTATGGTCGATAACCGGAAGCCGTGAACTGGACCGATTCCCTCTTCTTGAAGTCGAGGCATGTCGTATGAGACAAGAAAATAAATATGCAAGAAATATTGGCAAAGATGATTTGTGAATGTTCTGTCGGTCTAGTCTACATAAGTATATATATATATATATATATATAGGAATGGATATTACCTTACATCTCTTTTTCTTTTTCTAGTTGGTGAATTTTGACGATGGGAATAAGACGATCTATCGAATATCAAAATGAATGTGTATGGTGACATGGTCTAGTATGTATTAAACACATACTTCTTGCGGATATATATATGTGTTCTGCATATACAAGTTACCAAAGTCTTTTTTTTGTTAGACCATTTCATATTTATTATGTTCGTGCCTCTCTAAGTTTTAGAAACAAGAGGATTTATATTAACAAAATAACAAGCAAATTGTAAAATCGTCCTTTTAATACAAGAGTCTAAACTGAATATTTTGCTTCATTTTATGTGTAATATATAGTGATTTATATTTTTTTCATTTGATGAGTTTATTACAAAAACAACGGGTTCATGATAGTTAAGAATGTAGAAGTAGATTTATAATCTTGGGAAATGAGTATATATATGTAGTAATTCAGGATGCACAACAAAATAATAATAAGACTAAATTATTTTTTTTTTTAATTATTTTTATGTTTTCCGACTTCGTAATCCAAGTGGCATATCATCTGGCCACGTACAACATAGTGTCAAAGAAATCCGTAATTCGAGTACCTAGTGTAAGTATGAAGTTATGAGCACACAAGCAAAGTAACGTGATTTGGTTAATTGTGTATTGTCTACGACCTCACACTTTACTAGAAAACTTGTAGATGGAGTAATATTTTACAAGAATATACATAATCATGATTAGAGCTCCAAGAATTATTCTTCGTCTCTGTCACTCAACAGTTTCTAAATCTATCCAAAACCTTTGGAATAATTTGTGTCAACGGCAAAAAAAGTCCCATTGTAAACGATTCCAAACTTTATCAAAAAACAAAACTTACTGTTCCATCATAGTACAGTACGTGTCTGATCTCAACAACATATTCGTGTTCTTACATTAGTCCGTTGCGGATAATAGGATTCTAGAAGTGACGAGTACAAATAAATTTTTTGATAAAGGGTTATGACTTACGAGTACCAAATTTATTGCAGCATAATGTTCAATACGACCTAAAGTACAACTCATTCCATAATGATCTTAGTTACAACGTCGTTATTTTAATCATCCACCACCCACTAGATTGGTCCTCCGCTGTTGCCTTTCAACTCTATATTTTTCAAATATAGCCTTTTTTTTTTGTTTTTGAACAACTATGTAATTTCTTAATAGGGTTAAAACTAAAAGAACACTTCAAAATAATAATTGGAAAGACATTGCAATGAAGTACGTTCCAATTGCATTTTCAGATGACTTCAGAAACATTAAAACGTATCTTTTATGATTTTTGAAAGAAAAAAAAAATGTCGATTTAGATTATCAATGTCAAGTTTAAAACAAATTTCCCGTTTTAAAGTTCTTATTTTAATCTGTTAATAAGAAAGATAAAACAAA